>ML677361.1:16157767-16180576 GCA_007922305.1 Dermatemys mawii
TATGTATATATGTGTATCTATATATAAAAAATCAGGTTTGTTTTAAATATGATTTGTAACTTGATAATAGACTTTTAAAAAGGGGGTTAAAGTGTAATTTATTCCACAAATAAAAAGGAGACAGAATAAAAACAATATACAAACCCACTCTTTTGTGAAAGTAAATTCACTCTAATTTTAGCCATCCTAAAACTAATGTACCACATTCTGAAGCTTGTTACTGACATAGTTGATAGTAGGACTGGTGCACTTATTTGCTGACTGAATCACTGATAAGTTACTGATCTCTGAAGGGAGGTCTGCATCGAAGAATTTCTCACATTTCTGGGGCCTCTCTCTCTTCTGTGTGGACGTCAAACAGGGACAGTCTGAGTAAAAGGAATTCAGATTCACATGTTCTTCACTGTAAATAAAATTAAGATATTTCCTGAAACAATATCACCAGTAAACTCACTAAGAAAAGTCATAATGCAATATAAATACACTTAGGCCTTGATCCAAAGGAGTCAAGTACATGACTAAGTTAATGACATTACTCTGTTACTTAAAGTTATTTACATGCTTAGTGCTTTGATGGATCCAGCCTTATTTTCTGATTTTCAAGAGAGGAATCCTGATATATTTTAATGAAGAAGCAGATGCGCTACCATATGCTTAGCATGATTACTTTAAATGACAGCACAGAAAATATCAAGGTTCCTCTCAAAATATCTAAATGAAGTTAGCACATCATGCTTTCATTTTCTGCCTCCACCTATTCTCTTATTGAAAACCTCCTTTAAACAAGTCTAAAAATAGAGAGAGCGAGAGACAGTGCACGCTTTAAATATTAAAGTGAAACTTAAGAGTTTAGAAGTTATTTCCCCACTTTGGATATCACTGGTCAGCTTTCTTCCACTCTTGACTACATTGGGTTTTTTTGGAGAGAGTCGGGGGGAGGACAATTTAAATATAATTTATGAGAAATTGTAACTACAGCTAAAAATCAATTGCCTAGATAAGGTTTCAGAGCATGGAGCTAAAGATGCATTTCAGATCCTTGGAGAAGTAAACATCAGGCAGCGTAGGATCAGGCCTGACTTTTGAACACAAACCCAACAGCATGCAAGACCTGTTCAGCCTAGAAGTTCACATGCAGCATCATCTTTTTATATCTTCAGCTTTCTCCACTGAACTTTACATCATCACTTACTAGAAAAGATAGCATACTCAGAAGAGAGAAAATTCCAAAGTTGATATCACTAATATTTTATATGTATTGTGACGGAGTCAGACCAGAAGGATATAGGAAAGTGCTGGAAGGCAGGTATATTAGTCTCAGGATGTGCAGGTCCCTGTTCCCTGGATAGCCAAACAAAGGCTACTCCAGACCAAGACACCTGGGGCCAATTAAGAACCTTCTAGAAAGGAGTAGAAACAGCTAGCCTAACTGGGACACCTGAAGCCAATCAGGGACTGGCTAAACCGGATAAAAACCTCCCAGTTAGTCAGGTGGGCTGTGGGTGTCAGGAGCTATGGAAGGAGGTTGTGCTGTTGGTGAGACTGAATGGTGGACAACATATCATCCAGAAGGAAGGAGGCCCTGAGGTAAGGGTGAAGTGGAGTCTGAAGAAGCAGGGACTGCTGTGGGGAAAAAGCCCAGGGAATTGTATTGTGTTTTGTGGATAAAAGGTCAGCCATCTTAGCTGATACTATTAGGGTCCCTGGGCTGGAGCCCGGAGTAGAGGCCGGGCCCAGGCTCCCCCCCTTTTTCCACCTTCCATACTGGCCTGTGATGAAGGTAACTCACTAGGTGGTGACTCTTGCCAATTATACTGAGAAAGGGAGGTCACTCTGGGGCCTAGATGAGTTTCTGAGGCCCCTAAATCTGCCAGGAAGCGCAGGACCCACAAGTACAAACTTGGAGCTTTGTCACAGTATGTAAAGCTTTTTTATGCCAAAAGGACTTCAACCTATACATAATTCCACATAGCAAAAAAAAAATAAAAAAAAAATAAAAATTAGGGTTTAGGTTACTCAAGTATACTTCTTCACACCATCACATATTAAAGTAATTAAACTGCAAGTTAAGGGAAGAGTCACACCCAACACACTATCTGCGTCCAAGCACTGACCCAATACTATCAGGATACTCAACCATAGCACCACAAAGCCCTCTCTAGCACAAGTATTTTCAGTTCAACAATAGGATCTCCCACAATGTGCACATCAAGGAACTGAACATTAAACTTTTTTTCCCCTCTAATAAAAATTAATTTTACTTTCTACCTTGGTAAGAATATTGCTCAAGGATAGGGAGAAAACTACTTAGAGACGACAAAACATGTTGTCACAATACATCACATGGAATCTGTGCCAACCTCTGTCTGCTCTGTGGTTTGACCAGTTACTAATTAAAGTTTTACAAATAATAAAGACTTCAGCCAACCAGAAATCAGTTTGTTCACATACAGTAGCACAGGAAACACACTGTACTAGCACTCTAAACAGATATTAGAGATACTGAACTAGGACAATTACTAGAAAGCCAGCAAGTTGCAATGATTCTAAACAATAAGATCACCTGCATCCTGTGGTCTGCTTACAGAGAATGTCTAGTGTAGTCTGCAGCTTATTCACAGTTGTTTACATGGGTGCTCAGGGGTTTACTAGTAGTTTCTAGGGGTGCAACAACTTGTTTATTTCCAGCTGCTAAATGAAACAATTTCACTTTAATGAAGCTTTTTAAATGTTGTGTATTATTCCTATTTTAAAATGTTAAAAATTAAAAAAAGTGACCATCTTTCAGCATGTTTTCCTGTGATCCTTTCTCTAACAAGCAAAAGCACCTTTTTGGACACATTTCTGCATCTATAGGGAGCTATCGAGCAGAAGCATGCATTTTTATACGCAATCCCAACATTCACGAAGCACCACCATTAAGCATCACATTTTGCAGGGCCAATACAGACAGTCCCTACCCCAAAGAACTTACAATCCAAGAAAGATGCTTTGGAAGACACAAAGGAAGACATTATCTCAGAACTGCTTTGTTTAATTTTAGTTACCCACTTCTAAAATGCTGCAGTATAGAGGGCATTTGACTGACATGCACTAACGTTTGAGAGTCTTTTAGAAGAAGGGACTCTTTAGGAGGGATATGAATGAGAAGTTGAGGGCCTGGCACTCTTGGTTTAGGAGGTCATTTACAATGATCCAGCTTGGAAGACGACAGGGTGGGGAATGGAAAAAGGAAATGAACAGACTTGAATGTGGCATGAGTTATCTGGTGGTTCAAGATATAAATGGGCCTTCTTCAAACCAAATGGAGTGCAGGCCAGAAATAGTAGTGAGCAACCAGTCTTGTGCTCCAGCTTCAAAAACATAACCCGCATTCATGTCCATTAGACAAAATGCAGCAACTGTTAGTACAGCAGAAATAAAGTCACTGTAGATACAAAATAGAGATTACCCCATCAATATCACATTTCACAATCTCTCATGATAAAATATGGCAGTTCATCAGCTGAGTTAAGATCCCTCTCGCCAGTTACTACAAAAATGACAATGACTCATGCCAAAATGTCAGATGGACTGACAAGGCAGGCACCCTCCTTTGCCGACTGAATACCTAATTAAGCAATCACCAAGAGACTACAGAAACAGGAGTCAAGCCCTGTGTAATAGTGCATACCCTAGCAAAGGCTCCAAGCAACAGTAAATTCACGGGTTTGTGGTGGCAAAAGGTACCGTCAACCTCCCCTCATCCAAGGGGCAAATAAGCATTTAGTGCAGATTCTAAAAGTGAATAGAACTGGCTGGGAAATGGATGTGGCCAGGACATCACATCTTTCAACCATTGGGCTCCTATGAAGAAAAATCCTCAGGGGAGAGCAACAGTAGAAACACCACCTGCACCCCCATGCAAGGTATAGAGTGGCCTTCACTGGCAGAAGGAAGTGACATCTGCTCTTCCCTGCACTACCCAGGCTGAATCTGTTCCCAAGTGTGACTTTTGGGGAGCAGAGGCAAAGGGATTAAGTTAAAAGTTTATAACTAATTCTCAACCAGGAATTCACTGGAATGGCAGTGTAGTGGTTCCTAGGAAAAGGTGCAAGGTTTTTGTTTTTTGGGGTGGGTTGGAGGGAGGAGGTAGAAGAAAGGGGACTAGAAGGGGAGAGATGATTTCTGGAAAGTACAAAGTAACCCTAACCAAATGAAAAAGCTGGTTTACAAAAACTAAGCTATGTGGGAATGCTCCAGAACAGCATTCCATTTCAAACGGATACTTATTGATCCAGCTTTTGTCCCTGAAATGAGATGGACCTATAAAACTTACTGTTGCATTGTTTTAAACAAAAAAAAGGAGAGAGAGTCAGGACCCTAGACATGCTCCTGCATAAAGTTCATACTACTGGAATATATTCTCTAGGCAAGATCCTCAGCTAGTGTAAATCTATTGCAGTCAGTCAATTATGCTAGCTGATTTGCACCAGCTGAAGAGATGGGCCTCTTCTGTGTCTCGTGGAGAGACAAGGGGGGAACAGGGATGAACTCTTTGTAAAGTGATCAAAAGGATTAAGTCCTTATACAATAATGATGATAACTGCCTAATTTTTTTTCAATCTGAGGAGGGAAACTGAAGGGAAGTGCTCCACAGTGAACAGCTGCTATTATGGTATATCCATGAGAATAGCAAGAACTTTGAATGTCCTTGCCTATTGTCAGCATAACACTATATACATGTTTCCTTAGAGGGCTCCCAAAACCTGCAAAATACACCAGTATTTCTTTAAAACTTCTCAATATGCAGAAACACATTCTCCATTCCACTCACCTCTGCCTACATCTCAAATTTTTTCCAATACAACACAGGGATCTCAAGATCAGTAAATGTGTCAGACAACTAAGATTATTGTGGAATCAACACCATATTAAGCTATGGATTTGGTTTATTATTAAACTTATTTCATTTTCTTTCCTCAACTGAAGTGACTTAATGCCATCCTTTTACAGACCCTTATTAAGTTGCCAACTGAAATAAAAAGAGACAATAAATTTACACAGTGACTAGATTTTATATCTGCCTTAAAAGGCACCATTTTAAAAAGAACCCCTCTTCTGTGTGAAGATTTTTTTTTTAATCTAGTAGTGTTACCTATTAGTATCACTATAGCCAAACATGGTTTGGTTTTTTAACAACAAAAATCCATTGATTTGATATTTTGTGCATTTGACAGCACTTTGTGTAGTGAATTTATGCTTCTCTTGTTTGTCTGGGTCTTTCACACAACCAGTGAGAGAAAACAAAACACATAAAAACAGGAAAGTGTGATTCTTGAAACTACACAGTAAATTTAAAATAAATTTTCAAGTTGATAGTCTTCCTTTCAATCTTATTATGGATTATTTTAAATCTTGTACAGGATAAAAGTTGTCAAGAGGTGGTACAGATTTCTATACTACAGCTGTATATTTTTTTCTATATATAAATATTTATATCTATATATTTGGGGTTTCAAATGTAACAAATACATAACCTTTTTAAGCTGGTACTTTTTATTCCATGTGCAGTCTTGGGACAGTTGCAAACTGCTCTGTACCACACGTTTCCATCTCCTTCTATGGGTCTGAAAATTTGCATCCATTCCAGATCCGTTACTGGCTTACAACGTGCACCTTTATCTATGATGGAGTTAAGAGTATAGAAGCCAGATTCATCTATGGGAAGTGTACCAGGAGACTCTCTGCTTTTTCGGTCACATGAAATTCTCATTGTCTCTGTCTGATCATTACATTCAATATCAATTCTGTCAGACTGCTTTGACCCAGGACGCCAGCAATTCAATGAATCTAAATGAGGACTGAAGTTGAGCCAATGCTCGTGTATAGGTAAAGATGCTCCAAAGTTTTGTTGGTCTCTGCTTAGAAATACATGTTGTGAAGTCTGAGATGTTTCCCTGCCATCCACAGACCTCATACTGTTTCTACCAGATACAGTTCTGCTGTCCAGTTCATCTGTGCTTACCGAAGCATTCTGATTTTCATTTTCCATAAACAAAGTCTTTTGTTCACGTGATAAGCCTTTAAAGATTTTCTGAAGCCGATTTAAGTGAGCCAAGGTACTTTCCTCCATGTCTGACACATTAATTAGCTGGCTATTCTCTGCTTCACACATATTACAGATTTTTTTTAGACTGCATTTCTGAGTTTGTGTAGACTCATATTCCTTAAGAATCTTCTGAGTGCCTTCGCTGCTAACTGTGTCTGTTTCGTTGCTACTTTCAAGGTCTGATAATACCAACCCTATGCTACAACGGCATGATAAAAAACTAGTTATAAATACTGCATTTAATGTGTGAATTGCATTTGGTATAAACCACACTTTGTAGGATCGTGGATTCATTCTGTGCTAGATGTGCGATAGCTACAGAGGCAAAGAGTTGTGCCTGCACAGAATCCCACTGGCGGGGCTGCCAACCCATGCATTGTACACTGCAGGATCAAGAAAAGAGAGTCTTTATATTTAACCCATATTATACACCATAGGAGTTTTATTTGAAACTATAGATTGTGCTCTGATTTTCCAGACTGAAAACAGAACATCTGAATTTAAAAAAATTAGACACTATATTAATAGGCCAGTTTTATGCTGCTCCATATCTCCAGACCTCTCTTTAGCAGTTTCACAGGAGAGAGAGAAATGGACACCAGTGTATCAGTCTCTAAGGAAAATTTCATCTATGACCATGGTTATCAACAGTTTTTCACCTGTGGACCCCTAAAAAAGTTTCAAATAGAGGTCCAGACCCCTTTGGAAATCTTAGGCATAGTCTGCAGACCCCCATGGGGGTCTGCAGACCACAGGTTGAGAACCACTGTGGACATTTAATATAAATAACTAAAAAAATATAAGCTTTATACTGTAAATGTAGCCACATGTACAAACAACAGGCATTAGGAATAAGTCACTTGGTGTCAAAAATATAGTTTGAATATTACACTGTTCTTGAGGAAAAGCATGCAGCTAAATGTATGTGGCTAAGAATAGTGCAAGGTACATCCACTAGGAGAATACTCTTCTAAAGACACAGTAACTTTATCTTGACTAAATTTAAATTTAAAAAGAACGAACGAAAGAACGTCACAGACACACAACAAGGAAATCCCAGAAGCCTGACAGGTACTTAATCTGAAACACTAGTGGGGATCAAATTAAACAAACATGTTACAAGGCAGAATGATTAAGCAGGCATAAAGAGATGACAAAAAGGACTATTATTCACTATACTATGGCTTATTTTACTAGAAACCCTTATGACTAGATTTGTTACATTTACTCAAATAACAGTTTAATTTGATTTTATAACATTTTATTTCTTACACAGTAGTAGTTGTCTGACTCAGAGTCTATGCTCTAGTCTGTAACTAATATAGTAAGTCTCTTGACCACATAACCGAAAATTACATGAGAACAGTATTGCATATTTGTGGCTCACAGGCCACAGGTGTCATATTTTAATGTATGAAGTGTTGAAGAATTCTATATTATTTTTCAGAATACTAAATGCATCATATGATAGATTATCTCCTCAAGTAATTATGAAAGCCACATCACCAAGCTTACTTTGTTTTGTGTGCCTCCCCGTTGTGTTTCTGCCATAATTCTTGAGAACTCTCCAAGTTGAAATGAAGCAATTGCAGATCATGCTGCTGTTTTACATAGATCTACTTCCAGACAGTGATAAAACAGTTAGTGACATGCTGAAGAACAAGGAATATTATGCCATCTTACATTAATATGCTGCTTTTCATCTCAAAAGATCTCCAGAGCATTTTACAAACCAACTCTGATATTCAAACAAAAATGTGTCTGATCCTACATTTCAATTGGGAGTTTGGGGTAAATGGGAATCTGAATGCAAATTTTGTCTCTACCTAGGAATTACTTTAAATTCTATTGAAAAAAAAAGGGCAGCTCCTTAGCAAAATGTGACAACACCACACAACATTGTAAGGCAAGAAGTAGAGAACACCATATTCAATTAATACTGCATGGAAATTGTAGACAGAATAAAAGTTACCAGAGCTGCATTATGGTCAAAACACACACAGGGACTAAACACTACTACACTTTCAAAAAGTGCAATGGAATCTTTAAATGATCACAAGTCATCAAAACATTGGCTTTAACTCTCTTCTGAAAAAGGACAGCACATCTAGCAACACAGTGCCACTTAATACCAAATGAATTCACTTCAGTTATAAGGGATCTGATTTTCCAAGGTGTGGAACCCTCACAGCTTCCATTTGTTTTAATAGGAACGGTGGGGCTCAGCACTTCAGAAAACAAGGCCCACAATTTTTAAAATTTAATTCCACAGACCACTACAAATTATTCTGAAAATGTATTTTACTAAATATTAAAGCAATACATATTTGGTGAAGTTGAGCATGAATTAAAACAAACATTTCTTTTTCTAGACTTAAGCCCCACTTCTGCAAAAACCTCATGCATGTGCTTAACTTTATACTGGGCATTTCTCCCAGTGGGTGAAGCTCAGCACATGCCTAAGTGTCTGTGGGATATGGACCTTACATGTCACAGCACCAAACATTTTCACATAAATCAGTGCTCTAACCTTTAGCTACTATAATTGGCATGTAAAAAAATAAGGATTTATACGATGGGTTCCTAGTCATAAGCAGCTCAAGATCTACATTGGGTCCATGATTTAGCAATAGTGAACAAAACTGTATTACTTAACTGAACTGTTAATTCTATTTATTTGTATATAGTTCTATACAGACAAATGTTATTACTGAAAACTGCCTTCATTAACACGGAAAAGAAATGCAATGAGGATCATACCTGCCGCAAATTGGACAGTTCTGTGTTGGTCCGGACTTGTTTAGATTTGGCAGATTGAAGAAGCTGATCTTGTCTATTTACTTTCTCAACTGTTTTTAAAAGTGTATTAAAACAATTACTTTCCCCATAGAAATCAAAGTGAAAAACCAAATACAGCCAAGAGAAAAATCTCAAATACACAGATGAGAGAATGTCATAAAAAGAAGTAGTAACCTAAAAAGTCTCAAGATCAACACAATGCTTTTTCATGAACGAGACAGACAGTCTTTCTATAACTCATGGTCCAACTAAATAAAACATCCAGGTATGGTTTTTCACCTGAACAAGCACCCAACTTTGCTAAAATGTCTAGCAATACTTTTAATACACATTTCATGCTACCATCACGCACTGTCTTATCTTTGTTTTTATATTTTAAGATTCCTTTAAGAAAAGGCAAACTCAGTAATAAATTCCAACTTTGTGTCTGTGTGGGGGAAACAGCTGCTAGTTTGGTTTTAAACATGCGGGGTCAATGCTTGGCACAGATAAGATGGGGGAGGTCAGAGGCTTAAAAGGTCCCTGCAGCAGGGGACAGAATCTGTTATTCAGTCTTTTCAACCTCCATTGTACATTTTGAAGTATGGAAGAGCAGCAATTTGCTATTCTCTTAATACCATTTTGCTGCAGAACAGTAAGAGCACTATCTACACTCAAAAGCGAAGTGCATATGCCAAGACACACAATCACTCCTTTTTGCTATTCAGGTCTTCATGTTAGGGCATTTTAAACCAAAAAAAGAGTTAATTAAGGGAGAATAGCAGCCAAATGAACACTCTCCGTCCTTTCCAACATTTATTTGCTGCCAATGGTAGAAGCTGAAGGCACTCAGCACCTCAAGCTCAGCCCCAGCCACTTTGCAGACTCTTATCTTTTTATTAGCTGTAGGTTGGAGAGTCTTTTTTGTTTTTAACTGTTTCATCATTTTCTATGCAGTTGTGAGAGAAGGGGGAAAATGTCATCATGTTTACCTATGTTATTAGCACATTAGATCAGAGGGTCTCAAACACTAAACACAGAGACTGTTCCCCTGTACCACCTATCCCCCCATTCACAATCCAAGTAACTGCCTTCCCGGCCATTTATGCTCACATAAGATCTTGGTGACAACTACATAAATTGATTTAGTAGAAAAACAATACTACGAATATACTTTAGCTTCTTTTAATACAATTTAACAGGTGACAGTAAAGGGAAGGACACAATGAGATAGCTCTCTCTAGACCATCAGCAAGTGTCGCACAGACTACAATCCGAAAACCTCTGACCTATTGAGATTTGGGCACTAAAGCCCTTCACTCACCATTAAGTATAAGCTCATTCTTCAAATAGTTGTTTTCTTGTTTGAGGCGTATGATTTCTTCCCGCTGCTCATTATTTTCTTTTGTCTTTTCGCTGAGGTCATCTTTAAAATAAAGTGTATTCTTGAGTGAAAAGCATACACTCAGATTTGCAGTGAAGTAGGTGCCAGTTATATTACTTACCTTTTAATTTATTCATTTCCAATGTTAGTTGTTTCAGTCTCAGTTTGAAATCCTGTTTCTCTTTATTGATACTGGATTCCCCCATCTTAGCTGCACGCAATGCACTTTCCAACTTTTTAAATTTAGATGTAAATTCAGTAATGTGATTGGTTGCTTCAAGTATATCTTTATCCTACAAAAATATGAAAGTAAAGCGTACTTCAATATTTTTTCTTTTATCTTCTTTTCTAGGTCTTCTCATTTTGTCTGGTAGATGCTGATGCAATAGTGAAAGCTTCCCATCCCCACAGGCTCGTGCTGATTTGGAGAAGACGTGCTCTGAACTCTTGACAATCAGAAATGGTGTTTATAGAAGTCCACTATACTTTCTGAATACATGGATCTCTGATTGTTTTAAGATTTTTCCACTTTCAGTCAAGTCAACCATTCAGCAGTCTGATCACACCACATTAGATAATGGCTTTGGAGTTTTGTTCAGGTACTTTGGGAACGAAGCGAGAAGAGGACAGATGTTACCTTTAGCTTTAGCATCGTAAGGAGTTCCTGTTCTCTAGCTTGTAACTGGCCTATTTTAGCAGACAGCTCCAACATTGAACAGTTGAGACTTTGATTTTTCTCCTAATAAATAGAAGGAAGAAAGTATCAACTAGTGACTAGTTACATGGTTACTAAATAAACTGTCAGTAAGTCAACATCAAGGGGCTCTTTCTTGACATTACATGAGAGTTGTGCATATATTTATCAGAAGAGAGTAGAAACTGGGGCTTTGGAGCCAGTTGTTCCTAAATTCTAATCCTGGTTGTTCTCCGATTTACACTTTTTACTTTTGACAAGCCATATCTCTTCTCTATGCATTCGATTATCCATCTGTAAAATGAGGAGGGGTGGTGAAAGAATTTATAAATGGCTTTGAAGACACAAATCACGATTTAAATAAGTTTTGGAGGGGAAAAAAAATAGAACACTTAAAAATTAATCTAATACCATTAACTGCTCACTTACCTTTTTTTTTTTTTAAGAACAAACACAGCAAAGACCAGAAATTCCTAGATATTGAAACAAGTTTTCCAAGTTTGGGAAACACTATTTGAAGGAATTCTAGATCAAAGAAGGGAACAGATAAGGAGGGAATAAAATAAAAGACAGCAGAGACAGCTCTGCTTTGTTCAGATAGGTAAGATATCATAGAGCTAAACTTATGGATTTCCCATTCTGTATTATAGTCTAATGATTAAAACAGGGGATTAGGAGTTGGGAGGAGTTCTAAGTCTCTTACCCAACCTGTGCCTCTGTTTATTCATCTGTAAAATGGTTATGCTACCACCAGCAGCCTCACAGAGGTTTTGTGACACTTAGCGTTTGAAAGATCAGGTAGCAGATGACATAGAAAATGCAAAGTATTACTGAACTATATTGCAATAGTATTTTTAAATTGTGTTTTAGAGGTAGATATAGGTATCATTATCAAATGAACAAAGACATTACAAAATCTGCAGTTTTAAATTACTTACGTATCTTTAAACTGATTATAAGATTTTATAATTCATGACAGTCATTGCTATAAATTTAAATCACTTTCTAAAACTGTACACAATAAAACGTCAAGTACTGCAGTTGGTCAGTTTAATGGCTGCAGTTTTGGCATCCCCACACTGGTAAGTGGCGCTCCCAAGAAACCAAATCAAATAGAGACAGCAACCACAAAACCTTATGAGAGTAATACCTTAACCTAGTGTTATTTGACCCAAAGAAAAGAACAATATAGAAGCCTAAATCTGCAGTCTTTCTATACAGAAAATACCTGCAGACTTCAGTAGCAGTTGCCTGCACACAAGGAATGCAAGTCAGGCCATTAATCAAGACCTACCTCCAGAGCCTGACAATGAAGAGTTGCATCTGTGGCTTTTTGAGACAGCTCCTGAACCTTCTGTTGAGTATTTTCAAGTGTTGTCCTTCGATCATTCTGCTGAGATTCTAAGAGCTTTAATCTTTGTGTTAATGTTTTTATCATCTCATTTCTTTTGTGTAGTTCATCTGAGGAAAGATCAGATATCTACTGTAAGCAAATAGTTTAAATGATAATTTTGCCTAGCATCTTTTCAAAAGTAGAAGTACTTTGAAACAGCATTTTAAATATTTAAAAAAAAACATTTCTAGAAAATGGATGCACAGTGGCATAACCCTGAAGTAGACATTGATTTTTACCTGACATATTTCTTCCCTACTGAACTGTACATTTTTGATTTTGAAGAGAGTTATCAACATAAATCCTACACAGGTTAAAGTAAATTTACAATTCCTTAAAACAAAAATTATAAAACTATTTTCAGGTAATAGTTTATTTCAGAAGTGCAAAGTGCAAATCTTGTTAGTTTTAGAGCTGCTATAACAAATCATCTTTTAATAAGCTCTAAAGAGATCCTTCCTTCCATGACATTCTAGTATTTTCATGGTAATCTAAGACACCTGGAATATTCATTCTGTTGTGAGATACCATTTGGACATGGCTGAGGTCACAGATTGCCCAAAGTCTCATTCTGATTGGCTGGCAGTGCCTTCCTGATGACATCATAGTTGTGCACTAATTCCTGATGGTACAGAACTAAAATCTCATTGCTAAAACAACACAAAAAAATCTCTACACCCTTAATGTTCAGGGAATGTAGAGGGGAAAGCTAGTGAGGAAAGAAATCAAAGATAAAGTACCCTGTGGGGCTGATAGAGGAAGACACACCATTGAGGATAAGGGGACAGCAAAGGGCTGAACAACAAAAAGTGACAGTCACAATTTAAGATGCACCCCAACCAGGCTGACCTTTCAGTACCTGGTTGTGACTTGAAAACTGAACTCCACAATACTCAATAGACCAAATTATTTTTTAATTAAGTTAAAAGTGGCTGCTAGATAAGGATATCATAGGAAGAGCAGCTAGATTTCTGTGGGACAGAAAGGGAAATGGTAAAATCCAAATAATCCAAGGAATGTTTAAAAAAAGACAACAGAGAAGGGGGTTCAGAAAAAAAATCCAAATAGCCAAGTTAAGGACACTCTGCTATAGTTTATTGCTACTTTAAAGCAACACTCCTAAGATATGATTTACACCAGTAAGTTCTTTGTCCTACATAATTTATGATTTTTTTTAAAGGCTACTTTTTACTAGTAAGGATTCATGAAATCAGCATGTGGTTTGAGATGGAAAAGATCATCAGATGATGAGGTCCATTTCTTGCCAATCAATAATCAGACCATTCCAGTATCACTAAGGAAGTTGTCTCTGGAAGGATACTGACAATTATATTTAAGATGGAAAAAAAATATCAAAATAGAAAACATCCTTTACATGCCGTAACATTATTACACACACAGAGGGCTATGCAAGAGGTACAAGCATTTATTCACATGGATCTGCTGACAGGACAAAGGCCTTATATTGTACAGTACTTACTTTCTAACATGCTGCATCGTTCTGCCAGAGTCAGTATTTTTTGTCTATCATCTTCCCAGGCTAGTAGCTGTCTGTGATGCACCGCAACCATGTCATTGAGCTCCTTATCACGATCTTTTAATTCTGCTATTAACAGCTGGAGTTCCTTCCTCTGTTTCTGAATGGTGCTGCTCTCAAGGTCTGTGCTAGGATTCTACAGAAAGAAAACTGCTCCATCATATGCAAGCAACAAGAAATTAATCACAAACTACTTAATTAACATAGTATATCTTTATATAATGCTGTGAGGTGGCTACTTGTATTTTTGAAACAAACATTTCAATAAGCCATGTAAAAATCACCAAAAATAAAACCAAGGAGAACACCAGAGCCTTTTCTAAATTTCAATGTAAAATCAGAAATAAATAGCCTTTTTATAGCTCAATTAAAGCCTACACTTAAAGCCAAATGGAATTTGATCATTAAAAGTTAATTACTAACATTAAAAGAAGAATTGATAATGTGGCAATAATCACCAAAACTAATTAGTTAGCATCTTTAAACTTAATCTAAAATTAAATATCTTTTCACATCTGAAATCAGATAATCTGAGATCACTTGTTTACACTTTGATAAATACACAAATAGTTGTCAAGAGTTAATAAACATTAGTGTAACCAAATAAAAGAAATGGGGTTTGTATATTCCCCCAAAATACAAAACTATCTGATGAAGAATACAGTAACTCAAAACAGTTTAGCCTCTGATACTCTCTCAGGCCTCAGTCCTGTAAACATTTACACACATAAACTTAATTTTACCATTGGTAGTAAAATTAAACATATCGCCTTGAAGAAATTGTGCAAGAATTGTAGGGGTCTGTAAGATCAGGGTCTAAATTTACAGAACAATCCCCACAGACATTCAACTTTATGTACTATCACAGGTTTTCAGCATTCTACTAACATTATATTAGAGCAGGTTACAATGTTTCTTTTTACTAAGATGAATAAAGTAGGAGAGCATGCTTTATCCTGCCTGTTCTCCAGCTTACTTTGATGTATGACTTGAAGAAAAAGTAATACCTAGCAGTGTTGATGGAAGCTCTCTGGACTTCATTGAGTGCTTTCCCGTTAAACAAACTATATATGCTACATATTTAAAGTGTTGCTTGTTTTTTTTTTTAAACGGGGCAGAGCTGAGAGTGGCAATGATGAATTCATAGGTATTCTGTGACCAGGTGTTCACCACTTACTAATGGGTCTTGATCAATATTTTCTACAATTTGAAGATTCAGTTTAGAAGCTCCAGGTAACGGAAGTGTTATATGCTTGTCCACTAAGACCTATTTGTACACCGAGGTCACTAAAAGAGTTTAAAAAGTATGTCAATGAATTCTGGGATAAGCATACTCTGAAGTCACCCAGTCAGACAGAGGAAACATAAGAGACGGGCTACCAGTAACTTCTTTCCTGTACACAAGGATTCTTAACTCCCCCCACACCCAGGGGCAACTTCCTGGCCCTGGCACCACTTCCCTGCCAGGCCCATTCTCCTCTTTGAATCACACTTTTACAAGGTCCATGACCCCACTCCCCTCGCGGGAGACCCCCCCGCCCCGAGCAGGGAGCAGCAGAGGGACTTAAGGGCGGCTGCTCGCCCGCACGACGCTAAGGGTCCAGCCCCATCCCCCGGCTCCAGCACTGGGGGTGCCAGGCGGCCTGAGGGGAGACATCACCCTCCCGCCGGGGGTCAGGCCAAGCTCGCGCTGCCGATGGGAGCCGCCTGGTCCTCCCGCCACTGGAGGGGGGGGCGTGGGGAGGGTGCAGCGCTTCTGTCCCAGGTCGCCCTCAGGGCTGCTCACCCCGGCGCGGGGAGGCCCGGGCGCCCTCTAGCCGCGCCCGCCGCCAAGCTCCGGGCGCTCAGATCCTTCAGCCCTTATCCGAGGGGACCGGTAGGAACTCAGCTCGCCCCGGCCTCCTCCCCGAGAGGCGCCTCGGTTCGGAGGCTGCTGGGCAGGGTCGCCACCTCGCTGGGAAAACCTCGGCCCACCTGACGCGTTTTATACCCCCTCCGTGTCCGCGCGGTGCAGCCGCAGCTGCCCCCCACCCAGCTTCCAGCTCAGTGCAGCCCCAGCCGACAGGAAACGCCAGCCCCGCTCCCCGCGTTGCTCTCGTTACACAGTCGGGTCGTACCTCGGTTCGCAGCTCCTGGCCGCCCTCCATCATCCGCTGACGCACAGAAACCCCCGCACCTCAAAGCGACACGTGGTCTCCCATCCCGCGGCTGAACCCCTTCCCCCCTTTCCCGTTTAGCTTAACTGACGCCTCCATCGCAGTTCTCGCGCACAGACCCCACCTCCGGCCTCCACGAGCCCCACCTAGCGGCTTGCGTCATACGGCTCACGCGCTGCAACCGTCACCCGGAAAAGTTCGAACGCCGCGCGGGCGGCTAAGGAGGTTGGGCGCGAGCGAGCTCCACCTCCTCAGCGCGAGCTGTTGGAACTCCCGCCCCACGGTTTGGGGCGGTGTCTGGTAAAGGGGAGTGAGGGGTGGGGCGTCATGTTTCCAGCCCCCTATAGGAGAACCGGGGGGTGAGATGACGGGGTGGGGGGTGATCTAGGGTGCAGCCTTCTCCGTTTCGCTGACACTGGGCCAGCCCTGCGCCGCTGTACAGTGTCCACACCTAGGGGGACGAGTCTGCGCCTGCACTGCAGGGCTGGGTGCGTTGTTCCCCGGTGACGCCCTAGCAATCACACTGTAAAATCCTAGAGCTTAGTCCCCGTCGCGCGGGGGACAGCTGCAGCAAAGTTAAAAGAACAGGAATACTGGTGGCACTTTAGAGACTAACATTTATTTCAGCATGTGCATTCGTAGGCTACAGGCCACTTCATCAGATGCAACGTTAAAGCTACCTGGGGCCCTGCCTCTCCCACAGAAGACAAAGTCAATGCAAAGCAAAAGCACCGCACTGGGTAAGGACCAGTCCCAACTGCCTAGGTGCTGAGGCTGCTGCTTGCACTGGAAATGGGGAAGGCTGAGGCACTCCTTTGCATCTTTTAGCCTGGAGAACAGGAACAGAGTGTCTCAGTTACTCCATGGCTGCCCTTTGTACAGAGCGGGAAAGAGAGCGCAGACATCTGTGTTTTACACAGCTTGAAGAGGAATTGTATTTAGTTTTTAGAAGTGTTTATAAGTGGCTACGTATTTCTAATTGCACTTCAGTGTATCTAATTTTATGATTACATGAAACTAGTGTATTATAAAATTCTTGTACTTTAATGCACTTTAGGGATTTTAGAATTAGAGCTTTTCTACTATCATGTAGTAATGTAAGTGGTGGAATTACACAGAACATAATGCTTGAAACTGAATTAATAAGACATATCTAACAAAACCTGGCACATAGGAAGTTGCCATAAGAAGGTGTGTTTTTAGGAATGTGACTAATTTCCTGAATATAGTAAAACTGTTACATCACAGCAGTTGTTGCTTGGTAGATACAGGGCATTATATGAATTAAAACAATCACTTTATACACTGATGACTGAAGATAGATGTATTTAAAACCACTTTATCAGAGAAGGTTCAGCTGCTACTTTATATGTATTTCAAGTCTATCACCGTAGCACCCTTTTATTAAGATTTTGAACATCATAGTTGCAAAGAGAAATCTGGTAATACTCAAGTACTCATATCAATTCTGGGCCATCAATTCACAGACTACCTGTACTAAAACATTTAGCAGGAAGTCTTTGATATGAAGTTACTTCCCCTCCCCACCCCAAAAGGTGGGGCTAGTCAGATGAAGCAAAATTTTTAATATAATGTTTACATTGAAGAAATTTGGCCCATAGGCCTAGAGGTGGTTTAGTTTAATCACACTTTGAATGTTTCTTAAGCCAGCTACTTGCTAATACTACTAAGATAATTCAGCTTTTATTAGTTCTGTGTCAACTGTGTAGTTACACTAGTTCTTCTTTCAGCTTTATACTATGAAACTGTGTTCACAGAAGTTGATACTTTTTCCTTAAATTCAATTTAATTAAATGTTTGCTGAATTTAAATAGTGTTATCTTTAAGAATAGAGTCCTGGTTTGAATTCTTATCAGTTTTATACTAGTAGCAAACCAGAAGTCAGATTAGCAGATACATACAAGTCTGGAATAAACAGTATTAAGTGAACTAAACATATGAGCCAATATAGCATTTGTCTGGTAGGAGTCATGTAAATCTTATCTTACAGTATTTATTGCAAAGAGCCTGTCCTACATTCTTCACTGTTCCTTGCCCCATCAACCCTTTTAATATGAAACTATTAAGAGATCTTTGTAACTTGAGGCCAATTTTTTCATCTCACTTTTCATTTACAACAATTTAAATAACTCCACTGAAGTTAGAGGAGTTATACCAGTGTAAATGTATCAAACTTTGATTTGCACTAGGATCATCTGAAAGGGGAGGAAGGATCAAGTGAGAACATTTTTACTAGGGCTGTCAATTAATTGCAGTTAACACAATCACATTGTTAAACAGAATACCAATTGAAATTTATTAAACATTTTTGGATGTTTTTCTACACTTTCAAATATATTGATTACAACACAGAACATGAAATGTACAGTGCTCACTTATTTATTACAAATAGCACTAAAAATGATAAGTATTTTTTCAATTCATCTCATAAAAGTACAACTCACAAATGTAGATTTTGTGTCACATAACTGCATTAAAAAAAATGCAAAACTATAGAGCCTACAAAGCCACACGTGTAGTCCTAACTCTGATTCAGCCAATCATTAAGACAAACAAGTTTGTTTACATTTGCAGGAGATAATGCTGCCTGCTTCTTGAATGCAGGTTTTTGGTACATAATTCTACATTTGTAAGTTCAACTTTCATGATAAAGAGATTGCACTGCAGTACTCATATGAGATGAATTGAAAAATACTGGTTTCTTTTATCATTTTTACAGTGCAAATATTTGTAAAAAAATTAGTGAGAACTGTGCACTTTGTAGTCTGTTGTAATTGAAAACAATATATTTGAAAATCTACAAAACATCCAAAAATATTTGAATACATGGTATTTTATTAACAGTGTCATTAATTGCAATAAATTTGTTCAACTGCTTGACAGCCCTAATTTTTACTGAACTAGGTCTTAAAACCCTTTAAATTCTGTTACAAAAATAAAAACACATGTAAAGAGACAATAACCTCAGTCAGTGAGGAACAATAAACTTTATTTAATTAAATCCTCATCTTCATGCATGAGCATGATACAACCCCCCAGTTGAACTTTGGCAAAAGTCACAACAAAAACAAACCAAGCAGTCTATATCAAATGGTGAAAATGCCATGGGTAAGGACACCCTACAGTTTTACTGCAGAATAAATGCATTTAGAAGCCTCGCTTTGGCTCTGTCAACTATAATCATGTAATTAAATAAAGGCAGTCTTTCAAAATCACTTCTTCACTTCTCCAAGATCTTCAATGCTGTCGTCATCCACCTACAACAAACAGATATTACTTTAAGTGGGAAAAAAAAGTGTACATACCTCACTATGCTCTGCTGTGCTAGGTTCTTTACAAAAAGAGTCACTCTCTGAAGAGCTTCCCATTTAAGGCTCTCACCCTGTGATGAATTTTACATGAATGGATCTCTGGGTCCATTAGAGCCCCACTTAAAACAAGGCCAGTCACAGAATCCATCACATAAAATTGGCACCAACAAATGGTCAATACACAAGGGCAGGAAAGAGACAAAGATACAAGCCAATAAAAATATCTTGTTATAATTACATCAGTAGAACACAAACCACTCAACCATCTGAATCTCAGTCCAACTACATAAACATTAGCTAATTTCTCATAGGTAGCAACAGACATATGGTTGAAAAGTAACTTGATCAGTTGGAGACATTCCGAACACAAGGAAGAACGTAGAAGAAATGGAGATGTTTATATCTATCCAGCTGTTTGTGGCCTTCATCACTATAGTATCCAAGCACTCAGCAGCAGATAATTATGTAGTTTTTGGTAGATAAGGGGATATTTGGGTGTTACACTCTTCTGAAGGATTAAGTACTGTTTAGGAGTGGACATATTAAGGTAGACCATTGGCCCTCTTAGGGCTGGTCTTCACTAGCGTGGGGGATCAGCTGTAGATACGCAATTTCAGCTACATTAATAACGTAGCTGAAATCGGCGTATCTACAGCCGACTTACCTGCCGTCCTCACGGCAGCGGCGGCGCACTCCCCTGGCGACTCCAGCTTGCACCTTTTGGCGAGCTGGAGTTATGGAGTCGACGGGGGCGCCGCTGGCGATCGATTTATCGCGTCTTGACGAGATGCAATAAATCGATCACCATAAGATCGATCTCTCCCCGCGCTAGTGAAGACAAGCCCTTAGTCTGGTATCTTACATTTCTACCTGTGGCTAGAGTGGAAATAATAACAATTTCAGAATATCACAAGAGAGTGTGGGCTATAGCCTCGTGACTTAACTAGTAGTTTCATGACTATGATGTAATAAAAATAAGTCACTTTTATATTTACCTCAGGCCACTTCTCCTGGATTACATCAATAATGTCATCTGTAAAGTCCCCCTGAATTATGATTTCATCTTCTCCTGTTACTGAGGCACCGCAAGAGAATTTCTGAGCAAAAAACCTTTGTGCTTCCTTCAGATCAATTTCTGTTTACATAGAAGAAATTTATAGAATTAAAGACAGTCAATATCATAATGTCTTCTCTAGCTTAATCCATTCAAATCTGTTTTCATAAGCTTATTCAAATATGTATTGACATAGAGAAAATTGCTTTTATGTATATCCACTTACTTTAAAAAAGTCAAAATACACGAGAGCAAAGTCTGTTTGTTTGACTTAAATGCATACTGATACTGAGACTGACAGACAGGTATAACCTTCCCTTGCTGTGTCTTTGCTTACTTTGAATATCAAATCAGTAGAAATAAGGACCTTAAAAGAAGATAGCTTTTCAAGCAGAAAGGGAACCAAAAGGTAATTATATTATAATTAAAAAAGAGAAAATATTTGAATGAAGGCTGTTGACAATATCTTTTATTCTACTAAGAATTGGAAACTGGACCTTGGTTGTGACCAGATAAAGGATAAAAGATTTAGTAGTTCCTTACACCAATTCAAATCATTTATGTAGCATCATAAATGTACATGGCACTTGATAAATTTAGTCTGTTGAATAAGATAGGTATTGGCCATGTCAGCACACAGAGGGAATTATTGATAAAGAAAGAAAAAAATATATATAGCTTGAAGTTGATTTTTAAGGAGAAGTCTGGAGAAGCCGAGACAGGAGCACAGAGAAATAGCAGGACAGAAGAGTGAAATCAAGAATAGGAAGAGAAAGGGACTTAAAATAAGGGGACTTGTTGTTAAACTTTTTCCTGCTAATATGAACCAAAAAAAATGTTGTGTTAATATAACTCAATGGTCAAAAGCAAATGCAGTTAGAATAATGAAGAGTTCACTTGGCAAACTCACCGAAAGTTGCAAGGCCACACACTCTTGTGACATATTTCTTCTTTGCTCTAGGAATTTTAGCTATCGTAACTTTCTGTGGTACAGTCTTCTTTTTCTGTTTTATCTGACCTCTTCCACCTTTGAGACAGGACAAAATTAAATCAGTATGTAAGTAACCATTTCATATACTACGCTTGCACTTCAGAAAAGTAAGAACCTGGTGTGCCTTCTCTTTTTCCAATAGTAATTTTGAAAAAGTTGTCACTTTTATCTCCATTTATAAACCTATATACACATTCTCAAACACCACTTAAATTATAATATGCAACATATGTAATGTTATATCAATATAGCAACAACACTGCAATTCTGTTGCTATATTGATAATATAACATAGCTCACAATTGTCTTAATCATGCCATAAAGATACAGCATTACAAGAAACATTAATTTTTATTGACCAAAGGACATTAAGTCTGAGAAGGGTTAAAACATTACATATGCAGGAAACTGCACTTCAGTACTCAGTGTTAAAATAGTTTTGTGTACTATATACACACACTTAGCCAATTAGAGACAGTTAATTGATTCTAATTGGCTAGATTAGCTAATTTCTGTATTAAAATGCAGTATTTACAGCAAACTGTTAGCACAGTTATAAGCAGGTAACATTTTCACTATCATAGTTCTCATACTGGATTTAGTCAACCCTGCAGTCTAATGCATGACTACAAATTTTCCTGGTTTTTCAGCTTTACTGAAGCCCTTTTATCTCACACAGACATGTGGAGCTTTTAGACCAAGTTATCTGGGCCAGAAACTGTCAGCCACATACATCTTTGTACAGCACCCAGCACAAAGGAGACCCAATGTTGACTGGGCCCTTTGGATGATGTAGCAGTGATGTGAATGACCAGAAAATAGAACTTGCATCTTTTATATGCCCTTGGTATTGTTACTACCTTGACTTTTTTGCCAGGTTACCTAACATTCTCAGCACTGTGCAACATACATCTGCACCAATTTGCTGGCATATTAATGTACAGGATTTGTTTTGTGTGCCATTATCTCAACAGCTAATAAATTAGTTTTATAAAATAACAAAAAAGTTGAAAAGTTGTGCTAGATTACATTTCAGCTGGTTGAAAAAGGATCCCAAAGTAGACAAAAGATTCCACAAACTGCATAGGTAGTACAGGTTTTAATTTTATGGGCTACATTAAATACCACAATCAATTATTTAGACCTTGCCTCTCTTTTGCTTTTTCTTCTCCTCCTCTTCTCCTGCTGTTCCTTGACCTTCTCCAAATCCAGTTTCCTGTTTTGGTGAATTTTCTTATTAAAAAAAAAAAAAAAAAAAAAAGTTGAATAAGTATGAGTCCCATATTCCAGACATGTTGCATCTGCAAGGGTCCTGTGGCACCTTAAAAGACTAACTAAAGTTTTAGAGCATAAACTTTCGTGGGCTAATACCCACTTCGTCGGAGGCATGCATCCGATG
>ML677361.1:16185010-16308767 GCA_007922305.1 Dermatemys mawii
GTGTCTGGAGGGGAGGGGGGTCAGAGGGGGTGTCTGGAGGGGAGGGGTCCCGGGGGGAGGGGGGTCAGAGGGAGTGTCTGGAGGGGAGGGGTCCCGGGGAGGGGGGGTGAGGAGTGTCTGGAGGGGAGGGGTCTCGGATATCGGTGGGGGGAGGATATGCGGAGCAGGCTGGGGAAGGGCCCCCGCGTCTCTCAGGGCTCATTACCCGGCTCGCCCCTCACGCCGCAGTCTCGGGGGGAGGGGGCGGCTCCTCCTGCTGCTGCCTCCGACCCCAACAGCACATGCAGCTTCCCGACCAGCACCGCGAGAAAGTCCTCGAGCGCCGCCACCTTATCGCGAGAGCACGAAAGAGAGGCGCTGCCAAGCTTCGCTCTGTGTGACGTTAAGGAAGGGAGGGGACGACATGGGGGGCGAGGCGCTCGCTATTGGAAAATACTGAGCTATTAGAGCCACCGTAGAGGGCACTTGGGTGGGGGCGGTGCTGGGAAGCTAAGGTGCATTCTTTGGGTTCGACGCCTGGAGGGAGACAGTTGTTGACACCAAAGGGAGTCAGCAGGGGGCGTGTCTCTCGGTGTTTAGTCCATTGACACCGCAAGGCGGGATCCTGTGCTCCAGCCTGGGGTGAGGACAGCACAGGGATAAGGGATGTGTGCTGTGCCCCCCACGCACCCTACAGGATCAGGATACCTCTGATCTCTGTTCCCTTCTGAGTGTGGGTAACTACAGGCTGGCCCCATCAGACTTTTAAAAGTCAGCCAGACTGTTGCCATAGTAAACCATACACAAAAACTCTGACACTTTTTGTCCACAGGTCTCAGTACACTTTACAGAGCAGATAAAGTATCGTCATCCCCATTTTACAGGAGGGTGGGGCAGGTGAAGTGACTTTCCCAAGGCTGCACT
This sequence comes from Dermatemys mawii, assembly GCA_007922305.1. NCBI lineage: Eukaryota > Metazoa > Chordata > Testudines > Dermatemydidae > Dermatemys > Dermatemys mawii. Next base: position 16,185,914 of record ML677361.1, read on the forward strand.
GTGACTGAATGGAAGAACTAGGATTAAAACATACATCTTAGTCGTGATACTAAGAGAGGGGTCGGCAACCTTTCAGAAGTGGTGTGCCCAGTCTTCATTTATTCACTTTGATTTGAGGTTTTGCGTGCCAGTAATACATGTTAACGCTTTTAGGACTGGAACCACTTTGAGATGTACCGAGAGGAGCAACCTGGAGAATCCCCTGGTCTCTGTCCCCTTTGGATCTAGATGGTCAATGACTCCCCATCAGGGGGGTGTACAGTCTCGCACACTGCGCTGTGCAGTCAGTTTACACTAGCCTTTGCTGAACAAACCTGTGACCCACTGGACTGAGCACAGGCCGGGGACCCAGGAGCTCCCAGAGGCTAAGGGTTGCTCTGCCAACAGCCGTAAGGGCCTTGGCTATTTCGTCTTCGAGGCACGTCACCAAACTACCCCGTTCTGCCAGCAAAGGTCTCAGTTCAGCGGACCTCGGGGCCGAGTTCCTCCGCAGGGGCGAACTGAGCTGAGCAGCGCGATTCAGCCTCTGCAGGAAGCTTGAGCCCTGCTGCTCTCCGTATCCGAGGAACTGCGTGTATGTCTAGCTAGCGTGTCCGCCACGCTACGGCATCGCGGAGGAGTCAGTTCCTGCCGTTCGGTCGCTGTCTCGGAGTTGCGCTGGGCTGGGGGAACGGAGGAGGCAGCCATGCCTCGCTTCGCTCAGCTGGTCATGGGCCCGGCGGGCAGTGGGAAGGTGAGACCGGCCCCTCCCTGCCTTGTACCGGGGGGGTATTTGGGGGTGTAACTGGGGATTGTGGGAGTGACTGAGCGGCTTGGGGGCAACAGGCGATTGGGGTAACTGAGGGACATGGGGAAACTGAGGACGTGAGGGTATCTCGGCGCATGGGGTAACCGGAGGGGTTATGAAAGTCTGTGGGTGCAGTTAGCTGCAGCCCCAGCCTAAAAGCTGGTAGGTGGGAGTTACCATGTGCTATTGTTGGAGATTAGGGTGGCCAGATGTCCTGATGTGATTGGGACAGTCCCGATTTTGGGGTCTTTTTCTTATATAGGCTCCTATTACCCCTCACCCCTTGTCCTGATTTTTCACATTTGCTCTCTGGTCACCCTATTGGAGATTGTTGCAATTTGAAATGATGTAAGGTGGTGGTGACGACTTTTCAGATACAATAGTCCTTTCAAGTAATCTACAAATAACCCTTTGCATTGCACTTGCATTGCTCCTTTCATCTGAGAATTGGAAGGCGCTGTACAGGGGAGGCATTATCCCTATTTCGCAGCCAGGAAAACTGAGGTGTAGAGGGGAAATAACTTTCCAACATATGCAGCAAATCAGGCAGAGTTGGGAATGGTACCTGGGAGTTCTGATTCCCAGACTTTGACTGTTAGACTGTTGCCTCTCCTTTCAGGTGTAAAATTGTAACACCTTGTAGGTACTTTCAGCTGTGTAATAAACTTTCTATTTAAATTGCAGAGCACTTACTGTTCCACGATGGTCCAGCATTGTGAAACCATAAACCGCTCTGTGCAAGTTGTTAACCTAGACCCTGCAGCAGAATACTTTAATTATCCTCTGATAGCTGGTGAGTGGTGCTTGGATCACACGTTCTTAATTTCCCATACTCTCTAAACCTCTGAAAACAGGTAAAGAATATAACAGTTCTTACTCAGGATGAATCAGCCTTGAACACTGAGTTTTCACCTTTAATAAGATGCTTTCCAATTTAATTACCTAAATTTAACCTGTCTGGATAGCAAAGCTGTTTTTGTTTGATTGACAGCATTCTCCAGATTCTAAATCTGATTTTTAAAAATTTTTAAAAATCTAAGTCAAGGAGTAATACATATATATATTAGGCATTTGGAGGCAGTATAAGTAGGACCTACAAAAATATTCTTCCTGAATTTGCAGCAGTATTTAACAGACTTCTTAGAAATAGTCAGCTTCACTGTTTCCCCTGTATGTGCAGTGAGTTTCTCTTGTTGTTTGTTTGAGGGGTTTTTCACACGGGAAAAGAAACACGCTTGTTTAAAAAAAGAATTTGTGACTGTTAAATTACAAAAAATTGCAAAAGGCTTGTGGGGATGAGGGAGCTGGTATAGCATCTGAAACCAATTTAATTGGTTGTGTTTGTTTTGAGAATTACATTTGTTGTTGGAATTTACTTCTGGAATTTATGTACCTGGTGTTGAAAAAACAAACACAACATGTACATTTTATTCTAGACATTCGAGAATTAATTGAAGTGGATGATGTTATGGAGGATGACTCCTTAAGGTTTGGTCCCAATGGTGGTTTAGTATTTTGCATGGAATACTTTGCCAAAAACTTTGACTGGCTTGAGGATTGTCTTGGCCATGTGGAGGATGACTACATACTCTTTGATTGCCCAGGTAAATGAACTTCTGTACTCTGATGTTATCATTTTTTCTTATCTGATGTGCAGCTCTTAGATGTTTTTTGCTTGCAGTGATAATCTGCAGATAAAATCTTTTTTTTTTTTTTTGTACAGTTGGGTGGTTCAGTGCCAAAAAGTCACTTATTATTTTTGTATAAATCTATCCAAATAGCAACGAGACTTATCTAAAAAAGAAAGATCACACATTTTGTGCTAAATTTCACTAATTTTAATAGCAATATCCCAACCCTATATGTTATAATGATATTTGGTTATGAACTAATGTACTGGCACTGTCTCTGCATTAGCTTTACATTCCTGCATATTAATTATGTACATGTCCTAGGTCAGATTGAACTCTATACTCATTTGCCAGTGATGAAACAGCTGGTAGAGCAGCTGCAGCAGTGGGAATTCCGTGTCTGTGGAGTTTTTCTTGTTGATTCTCAGTTTATGGTGGAATCTTTTAAGGTATCAGTTTTAAATTGATTGTAACAATTAAGTTTATAATGTATAGAACAGTTAATCTGGGGCAATGAATAACTATATTCAAAAGCAATCATAATGTTTTTCACCTATCTGGAACTCTCCATTGTTATATTTCTGCAAACTTGAATATTGTTTATGGCCTAATGGTTAGAGATGGGGGTGGGTGGGAAGTGGGAGTCAAGTATTCTGGGTCTTTTTCCCAGATCTCCTACTGCTTGCAGTGTGACCCTGTGTCACTTGCTTAACCTGTAAAATTAGGAAAATTGGCACTTGGAAAAATGAGGCTCTGGAAGTAAGGTCCAGGGACACACCGAGATAGGAGTCGGAACCCCCCTCTCTCCCCAGGAGTGGGTTGGCTTCTGACCTGGCAATGCTCTTGGACATTGCTCTGTCTCTTACGTGTCATGTCTATCTATCACTAGTTTTGCCTCTCTGGTAAAATATCCAATCCCTATAAACGAGGGTGTAGGGGTGAGTTGTGTGGAGATGCATCGGGTTAGGTGGAAAAGGCTGATGGAGTAAGTTAGAAAAGAGAAGCATAGTACCGAAAGGGGGATGAAGTGAGAGTGGGGAATGGAGACACAGGCTATCTGTACGCTACAAGCCAGGGATGTGATTCCCCTGCTCGTGTACAGATACTCGTGCTAGCTCTCATCAAGTTAGTGCAAATATAAATAGCAGTGTAACCTCAGTAGCACAGGTAGTAGCAGCGGAGACACGGCTGAGCCGTGCCGAGTACATATTCACCAATTTTAGGTGGGTTTTGACTCGGCACAGTTCAGCTGTGCCTCTGTTCATAGTCATGCTAGCTTGATGAGAGCTAGCATGAGCATGTGTATGTAGGTGTGGTTGTTACGCTTTTGTTGTGACACCATAGCTATATGAAGGCAGCATCCCTATCTGCTTCCTTGTATGGTGAAGTTTAGTGCATTGTTGCAATGCAGCAGCAGTATATTTACTGCAGTGATTACTAGGTACCTTTTAGAAACTCTTAAGTTATTGCTGTGTATTGTGTGTCTGTATTTAATTTAGTCGCTTTTCTTATTTTGTCAGTTTATTTCTGGTGTCTTGGCAGCCCTCAGTGCAATGATATCATTAGAGATTCCACAGATCAATATCATGACCAAAATGGATTTGTTGAGCAAGAAAGCTAAAAAGGAAATTGAAAAGTAAGTTTTTTGAAAAATATGTATTCTGTGTTTTGACACCTTGAGGCAAGATTCAGGACAAATGTGATCTAATGTGAAAATGGAATCTCTGGGGACAGCTTGTGGGGAAAGGAAGCCAGATGGAGTTGTTAAGTTGCTGAGACATTTACCATGTAGCCTCTGATAATTTGCAACTAACTTTGTCAGATGATCTTCTGCATGCATGTGTGTATACACATGGATAGAGAATTGTCTTGGAGAACTGTAAGATCCTTCTGAATCCATTTACAGAGGATTTTGCCTATGTAGTTCAAACCCTAAATGAGAGGTCCTCCTGCTTCATTATATTGTAACTATTTATAACAATGAAAATATAGTCCCTTTTCTTTATATGCAAATACCAAGAGCTACATTTCTCCCGTAATCTCTCCAAAAATGTTTTAAATATTCATCTATACTATAAGTAGAAAATTAAAACTTTAGTGAGTTTGGTACTAGAAATCATAATCCTATAAACCATGATGTTTATACATGTAAGAAAACTATTTTTAAAATAGTGTTTGCAAATATATTCCCTTCCAAAATTCATTAATTAAAAGTACAAAAACGCAAACAATGGTGGCAATGATTTGAACATATCATGCATTATTCAGTGTCTTGATAGATGTTTTTCTAATGTTAAATACTTTTTTCAGGTATTTAGATCCTGATATGTATTCTTTGATTGAAGATTCTGCAAATGTACTAAAAAGCACAATGTTCAAGAAACTGACTAAAGCTATATGTGGATTGGTAAGTGATGTGTTGGTGCAATATACTTTTTGAAATTCAATCCTTTATGATTTAGAACTATTACAGATTTAGGGTTAATTTTTCTGAACATGCTTATTTTGATAGTATCTAGAATATTTCTGTCATTCTCAAAAATGTTTTGATACAACTGATTTGCTAGTATTGCTGGGAACTAGAGCAGTGGTTCCCAAACTTTTTTCCATCAAGGACCCCTTTAGCATCCAATGCTAAATGTCCTCAACCCCTTCCGTTTTCAGTGTTCCAGGAACACCCCTGCCAGCGTGACCTCTCTCCCACGGTGCATGGGAGGCTACACTGCAGAGGATGCTATTATGAGAACAAAATGGCATCCTCCATGTGGCAAGAGTGCCAGAATGCTATTTTGGTGCATTCCAGCCTTAGCTTTAGGGACTGAGACCACTGACCTAGAGAATTCTCAGACTCATGAGTGAAAATGCTGACAAATAAGATGATTTTTTTTTTAGCCTAGTCTCACACAGACTGAGTTTCAGTCTAGCATCCAGTGACTATCTCATAAGTTAGGCATATGGTCAAAATAACATCTAAGTGATCCTGATGTGTAAGCAGTGTAGTGTAGTGGACTGAACAGAGGACAGGCATCCAAGAGCTCCAGAATTCTAATCTTGACTCTGTCACTGGTTTGCTATGTGGCCCTTTATCTTTTTTTCCCCATCGGTTAGAGTTTGTGTGGATTAATGCTTGTTGTTTGAAGTATTGCGTGTTCTTTATTATTTATTTATCACATCCTCTAAGAGTCTTACTTTTGAAATCTTCCTCCAGATTGATGACTACAGCATGGTTCGATTTTTACCTTATGATCACTCTGATGAGGAGAGTATAAATATTGTGCTGCAGCACATAGACTTTGCCATTCAGTACGGGGAAGATCTAGAATTTAAAGAACCAAAGGTAAAACACTTTTGTCTTTTAAAATGTAAAGCTTAAAAAAATCCAACCCAACCAATTAAATGTAATTAATTGAGTTTAAGAGGGTGTTGGTATTACTTTGAAACATGGGCACTGACACTGCCAAGAAGGATTTGTGCAGCAGAAGAGGAGCTAGCCAGCTTTTTCAGCACTGAGCAGGGCAGAGTTAGTTTATGAATTAACTGTGACATTTAACCTTTGTAATGACATAGTTCTGCAAGTTTGAAAAATGCATTCTGTGGGCTGCATTACTTATCAAACTAGGTTTCAAAATTAATGTCATCGTAGATTTTAAGGCCAGAAGAGACCCTTGGGATCTTCTAGTTTGACTTCTTGCATGACACTGGCCAAAGGGTCCCACCCAACAATTTCTGCATCAAGCCCATACCTTTTGTTTGAACTATATATTTTAGATATTATTCTAGACTCTAATGATACAGATGTATTAAATTCAGATCAAAGCCATACTTAGTTTTATTATTCAGATATTCATGAATCCTGAAGAAATAAATATCCGCCCATCTTATTCCATTTTGAAATTCAGTTGTTCAGTACTCTTTAAATATACAAAATACCTGAATTCAGATTTATTACACTCTATAGTATCTTAGAGAACTGTAGAAACCAGATTTCTTCTTGGAATTCCTTGTTACCTGATTTGTGGAATGTTGTGATTCCTGTTGCAATAAAAATGTAATAGAACAGATGTATCCATAGAGAAAAATCTAACCAATATTTACTTTGTTTATTTTGTGGCAGGAAAATGAAGAAGATAAACCTGCTACTTTAGATGAATATTTTCAAGACAAAGTGGATGAGTAAAGTGTGTATATACCAAAAGAAGAGAGAAAATAGCCTGGTTGTAAATTATGCCTAAATAAGGAATCCTCTGAATATTTGTGTGTTTAAAATATCAAAACTATAACTTGAATAAATGGCTAGAGGAAGCTAGTCATGCATTTCCACATTATTACTTTAAGAAACAATTTTCAGTATTGTATATAAAATACTTAGCCACAGTAAGCTAAGTTCCATTTGGATAATTGCATTTTTTCTTTAAATGCCAGATAGCTTGAAAAATCTGGTGGCTGTAGAGGTGCATTGTCAAAATAAAAATCATGTTGGTTTTTTTTTCTTCCCCTCTTATTAGTCGCTTAATAGTAGGAAGAAAGCTTAAAAAAAAATTAGTTTACTTATCATTTATGCTATTGGTTCACATTTTGTATTTCATTCATCTTAGACAACTAAAAGTGAAGCAGTCATTTTAACTTTCTGGTTAGTTGTATGCTAATTTTAATGTTGTTGGGTTTTGGTTCCCAGCACTACAGAAAACGGTTTAAATGCCCCCAATAACATGTTTTGGTAAACCTCCTGAAAATGCCGAGATTGATATATCAATCACCAAATTCATACCTGTTATACATTGATGTAGCTCTCTTGAAGTCAATATGATTGTAACTGGTTATACCAGCTATGAATTTGGTCCATTAGGTTTTTGTTAATCTGCTTACCAATTTATTTAATTTCATTTTAAACAATCTGTATTATAGACCTATGAAATCTGGCAGAGTCCGTCTGTCCTCTAAGAGATGTTTTGAAATCCTTAGCCAATGGCAAGTTCTCTGAAAGAGAAATCTGACTTTTAAGTGTTGACTTAATATTTCAGATTTACACAACTGTTCAGGATGGTGTGAAAAGCTGTTCTTTGAAGGAAACTGTTGCTGTAGTACTCTGTACAATATTTAAATATGAAAAAAAATTTCATATGTTTATATTTCATTCCTTGACTATCACAATGTTTAATAAATTGTATGTATAGGAAAACCAACAATTCCCTTGTTTATCCTTGTAACTTTCTTGGGATTTCTAGTTGGAAGATTCATTGGTTTCAGTTCTCCCCTCATTTTAGCATAACCTTCAGACTAGAATACTTTGATGATATATTTTAAAGGGGCACTCTGAGGTTGTTTAGGTCTGACACTGATCAAGAGTGTAAAAATGTGATGGTCACATGACTTCTCCACAGTCGTCATTGCACACCACACAGAATGGTAGTGATATCTATGTGACAAACTGCAGAATCACATGACAAAGTTCATCCTTCTCTCATCTGTACTCTGCCCGCTAATCTGTCTCCCTCAAAGAGCTGTCACTTTAAAACCAACAAAACAAACATAGTCAGGTATAACTTTTCCTCCAAAATTAATTACACTGGTTTGGAATACAGGACATTGAATTCTTAGTAGCAGAAAAGTCATAGCTTGGAGATATTGTAAGCTTTACGCTATTGGAGCTAACAAACTCTTTACAATGGGACACATCACTACCTGCTTGTGATTCCTTGTGAAATATTAGACCTGAAAGTACAATTACATGTTTTTAAGGTTATTTTTTTTTCTCTCCTTCCAAACCCTAAAGAGTTGGAGAACATGTGGCATGTACAGAATGACAAGTTCTATGGGGTGGTATAAAGGTTTGACTCTTGTTTGAAATGACTGCAAAACTCATTTGTAACGCGATCACTCGTGAATAAAGCAGCCACCCCAAACTCATGTTGATAAACATTTAATATCTCTCCACTGTGTGATTTACATAAACATATGTGTTTCATCACTAAGAACGGTGGCGGTAAAATGCCTGAGCTCACATTTGATAATAAATAAGGAAATAAAAGCAGACAAGCTAACTTCTGATTAATTGAATGTGTGACAACTGTCAAAGGACGGTAAAAGAAGAGTGAGTGGAAGTCCAACGCTATTGAAGTCACTGTGAATTGTGCTATTGACTTCAATAGAGACAGGGTTTCACCCATATTTTTCATGCTTCCAAGAGGGCATTTTAAAAATTCAGTTGCTGGTTTTCTTTTCAAACACGTGCTTTCCCTTATACTGTTGCATATGGTCAACCAGTGACATGTTACCAGAGCACACTCATTAGATATTGCTCCTTTTATTATCTTATTTCAATGCACTAAAGATCAAATCAGTCTTTAGAGGCAAAACTCTCATGGACTTTGGTGGGAGTACTGCTTGAATAAGTTGCAGGATTTGGCTCTGTGTAATGATACATGCTTTCAGGCAGCCTACCCCGGCTAAGATTCCACGAACAGCAAAAAAATAAAACGCTCTCATGCTACTTAAAGTAACTTTTCTGCTGACAAAATCTTAAAAACAGTGATGCCCACTTAAGAAAGAAAAGCATTTCTAAATTAGATTAAAATTGCCAAGAGTTATACACAGTTGTCCATATTATCTACCAATAATAACTTGAGAGGGCATGCTGTCTAGGCAAGAATTTGGTAGCAAATAAGGCAACTATGTATCATGTCTAATGTTTATCTCGATGGAGAATTCATGTCAGTGGGAGGTGTATTAAACTTATGTAATAAAACCATTGGTGCTTTTGTAGATATAAAAACGTGTACACTATAAACCTTTGAGTAATTTCATGCTAGGGAAGCAGTCCCTCTGATGTCTCTTGAGTAAAGTTACTCATGTATCTTTGGAGGATTTGGCCCTAAAGTGTTAACTGATAGGCTTATCAAATATTTGTTAGCTGTTTATATGAGACCATTATTAAATTATATTCTTTGTAATGATCCATTTATTAACATTGCACATCATACATTTTTAATCACAAATACTTAAAAATAAATGGACATCTTTATGGAAATAATTGTTTAATACTTTAATTTAGGATTGTATTTGGATCATATCTTGTGACTATGTCTCAATATCTACTTTTAGAGTTCTAAATGGTTCAGATTATGAGCTTTCTGTTACTTTCCTAAAGAGAGAATTAGATCATCTAATATAACAGCATATTTATATTTATCTGTGTTTCTGCTTAGGTTTTTCTACTGATCACACGTAAACACCTGACAAAGTTCTCATAAACTTCTTTTTCTTTAATCTTAAGAAACCAGATTGCTTGCAGAGACTTTTGATGAGCCATGAGGTAGATTTATTTTTTTAATAAATGCCAGACTCATCTGTAGTAAAAGCTGGACCAACAAAAATATTTTGGCTGAAGATTGTATTTTTAATTTGCCTTTTCAAAGGATTGCAATAGAATTTAAAATCCCTATTCTTTAACCTAGTGATCATGTCATGGATGCGCTCCATTTGATACAACGGTTAAATTACTATCTTCTTCATGATGAGAAATATAGCAATTTACTATAAAGGGAAACGGTATAGAAACATGTTGATGCATAGAATTTCTAACCCACTAAGATGAATGTCTCCCTGGAAGTTTGAATTAATGAAGTACAAATACTTTCTAATAGAGCTTTGCATTCTTTAAATGCCTAACATTGGAGAATGTATATATCTAGGCACTGATAATGGTCCCTATCACCATAATATCAGAGCATCATTCATTTATTCAAATAGAGAGAAAACAATGTCTTCCTTTCCAATATGTAGAAGTATCTTAATTAGTTTATATGTGGTTACGTGTGAGAATATCTAATTAAGGAAAAGCCAAATCAAAGAAATGGGTTCCATACTTAAGGCTGAGCAGCTGTGAGGCCTGTGGATATTTTAATTATGTAAGCCTGAGTATATAGTACCAGATGAGCATAGTTTCTCGGTTTATTTTTTTACATCAGCAGGTATAATTCACTCTCAATCTGTGGCATGGTTCTCAGTTTGGTGTAAAATAAAGCCATACATTTATCTGGTTGGTGAGCTGCCCTCTGCTTTCAAAAAAGGAATCTGCCTAAGCTGGTGATAGCACGAGCAGGCTTGCAGGGAGAGTCCAAAGGGGGACAAATCTGGTAATGCTGGGGTGAATATGAGGAGCAAATCCTGTGTGTCTGCGGGAGAGTGCAGCCCCCTCAAGTCTTCTGTGGGGATGACATCATTGCAGGGAGAGGGGAGAAATGCACTTCAAAAAGAAGGTAGTGGTTGGTGGCCAGTTATGGATTGCACAGTGTGGGTCCAAACAGGAACAAATAAAAGCAGGGAAACAAAACAATGCTAGAGAATTGAAATGGTTTCTACAAAACCTGGTCTCAAACAATACTCTGAAGATGTGCTATTTCTGCATTGTTTTTAAATGAGTAATGTCTTCAAAGAACATATTTGTTCTCTTACTAAGTAAAAGAGAAAGTGCCATTAATGCATCTTTCCGGGTTTCTACTAGAAAAAATGAAACATTTAGGCAGGGATGTACGCCCTGATCCAGCACTGGGATTCTCATAAATGAGCCTTTGTGTTCACAGTGGTGCCAGCTCTCATGATTTTAACATGAGTCTCACGATATTTGGTGTTTTTCTTAAAACCCCAGTTCTTGGAGTCAAGTGATTGTAAAAATCCCAACTTCCACTTTTTAAAAAGTAAGTTTCTATCCATCATGATTGTGGAGAAAAGCTGAACCTTCTGAGCTCAAAATCCAGAAGGAAAACAAAAGCACTAAAGGTTATTTAAAATAAAATTATGATTTTTGAGTCAATCTCATGATTTGTTTTGGGGGGGACAACTTTTTGTTTCTATGTGGAGCTGATGCAGCACTGGGGCCACAGGCCTTGTCTAAACTTTGAATTCAGCAGTCAGCAAACAACTTAGCTGCACAGTGCAAACCTTAGTGGAGACAAGGAGAGCTGTGCTTTGCACTAGTGGAGCTGCCCTCTTTGAATCTCTTTCTAAAATGTGGGCTCAGTTCACATTCAGGTGGGCAGGCCCCTGGTAATAACAAATTCATCTGGAGTGGTGTAAGCAGAGATCAGGGATCTGAAGCCTGTTAATTTCAGTGATGTTACATCAGGGAAGAATTTGGCCCATTGCATTTAGAAAGTGAGAATCTTGCCAGAGCCCCTTCCAGGAGCTGAGCCACTGTGAATTCAAGATGATTTTTACAGGCTCATTTTTACTTGCCAGGCCAGCAGATGGGAAGGTGCGTGTGACAAATCTGATGGTGACTCCAGCGCAAAATGGGTCTCAGTTCAAAGCATCCTCTCCTAGGTGTGTGTAGGCACTTACCCTGCCTCTACCCTCAACGGCTCAGCAGCGTCTTCTCAGTGCTCGGACTCCCCCTGCTGGCCAGCTCTTGCACTCCGCACAGCCACTTCCTGCTTGCAGCAGCCCTGGGTGGAACAGGAAGGGCTGGCTCTTTTGCAAGCCCTGCGTTGCTGGCTGAAGCAGCTTCCTGCTCTGTCTCTTCTGAAACTGAACTGTCGCCACCAAAGATGCCGGTAAGGGAAAGAGCCGCGTGCAGTTCGACAATGCACCGGCTTTTGGTGTTTGCTTGTGGTGCATCCTGCTGCCCTGTGAGATGAGGCAGTGGCTCTGGGTTGCTGCTAGCCAGGGAAGGGCAGGAAAGTGCTAGGCCCTGGGGTGATCAATTGGACCCCTTTGCTTCTTCTCCCATCGCAATCTGCAGCCCAGCAGTGGGGTTTAAAAGACTCGGGTAGATTATTAAATGTAACAACATATCTGGGTTTCTTTCCCTGTTTAGAAATAGGAAGAAGCTAAGTGAAAGCATAGCTGCTGCTGTGGGAAGTGTCACCTCTACTGAAAAAAAGGGGAACTTCCTTTTATGGCAATAGCGACACTGAAAACCCCACAGCACTAATAATGGTCAATGCCTCCTGCAGATGATTTTGCTTCATACTGTATAGGCTTGTGGATGCAAAATCACTTGGCTGTGATTTTAGATTGGGTGGGCAGACCCTTGTTGATTTAAGTGGGTCTCTGGGCAGATGAAGGGGTCTTCTGTGCTCAGAGAGCCAGTAGTACGATTGGGGCATTTACATTGCAACTTCATCCCAGTTTAGCTTGTGTAAGACTGAAATGCACTGTTGTCCTGCATCACTTAGCAACATACTGAAACAGAGTAGAAATACATGATTGTTGCCCTCACTCAAGCTCCTTCCCCCCCCGAATCCACTACAAAACCTAGGGACCAGGAGAGCCTTTTAGTGACTAAAACGCTTTAAAAATTAAGAATATTTCCTTGTTCGATAAGCTAGGGGAATTATAAGTAAAAATTATTTTTATATTAAAACATTTAAAAACCCTACAACAAAGAAACAACAAAGCCCAACCAACATTGGGGCTTTAGAGTATCTTAAACATGTATTCTAAGTGCATGTCTATTTTGGAATAAGCCTTCTTTATACAGCATTGGCTCGTATTGCAATTGTCACGAAAAAGCTTATGCCCCAAAGTAGAATATGACTCTTAAGGTGTGTGTGCACAGACATTTTTTTGGGGAAGTGTTCACTGTTAAAGCTGCACTGGGAGTGGAAATGGAGAAGGATATGAGCCTTTTTATCACCAAGTCATTGAGACCTGAGTTAGATGACCTGTTGATGAGACATCCATGCACTTGGGCTACATTATAGCATTCACCATTATTGTCACTGGTGAGACTGTGCCTATGACAGTTCCATGGTAGGAGTTTTTTCCCCAGAATATTACTTAGCCCTAATTAGCTAGGTGAGCAAATAGCAATGGACTTACACAAGATATGGTTGCTGGATAATTGTTAACTGGATAAACTGGGCATCCATCATTTGGAGGAGATGTGGGGAAATTTTATGTAATTTTATACTTTCAGGGGAGAAAAATGCTTGTTTTCTTTTAATCACTCACAATCAGCCTTTCTCTTTCTTACAGGCTTATCACTCCACTTTAATGGATTCTGATATCAAGTTAATTGGGAACATGGCTTTGTTACCCATTAGAAGTCAGTTCAAAGGACCAGCTCCAAGGGAAAGTAGGTTCCCAACACTCTTAAATAAATGCAAATATGGAAATAGTGCTTTTAATTTATTTTGAAGTCCACTCAAAGCCAATCTTAAATGCCGCATTAGGCATCTCTTTGATGGATGTTTCACATTAGTGATCTGGAGATGGTTAGAGGACTGTTGTATAAACATTATATAAGTGAGGCTTTTGAATCGTTTTTGTGTGTCCAGTTCTCATACTGAGGAGAAAAGGGACAGATTAGGAACAGGGAGACTTCAAATGGCTGTTGATGCTGTTGCACTGGGGTTTGCTTTTTCCTTATGCTGTGCCATTTATCTGGGCATAGCTGAAGTCGACATATCTTAGGTCGACTTACCTGGGTGTTCTTACGATGGCAAGTTGACCGCTGCTGCTCCCCCATCGACTCTGCCTCTTGCAGTGATAGAGTTCTAGTATACTAGACGTGATAAATCAATCCCCAGATTGATCACTACCCACCGATCCGGTAGACGTACCCTCAGTGTGTAAGGTCTTTGAATCAGGAACCATATTTTCATATGTGTTTACACATCGTCCAGTGGAATGGAGCCATTATTGTTGATCATGTTTGTTACAGTAGCATCTAGGGACCATCCAAGATCTGGGTCCCATAGTTCTAGACTCAAACACTGAATCCACAGTCCCAAGAACTTGCAGTCTAAACGGACAGGACAGATGAAGGTCAGGGGAAAGGGATATAACACGCAAGCAGAATGAACAACGTGATGCGATCAAACATTTGCCCTGATCTTGACTGTGGCTTCTGGGTGCTACCATAATAAATAATAATGTGGTATCTTCCTTGTGTTATCTTCAATGGTGAACACATTTGATTTGTTTTCTCTTTAATGCCTCCAGAGTGCATAAGCTTATAAGCACTGAGGACACCCTCTTGTCGTTTTAATTACATTCCATAATTCTCTTGTGTGTGTGTTTTCTTTGAATTAAGCCTAAAGTCACTATTTTCAGACTAGTTCCTGTTGCATCATGCAGCCATCAAGATTCAGAACTGTGGGTTGTGGTTTTCAATAGGTTTTTAAATAGTGGAAGGGCATTAGCTAGAGCCTGTTATAATAATTGGATACTGCTTCAATATTTTTCCTCCTGTAAAGTCTTTCACAATATCTCATGACCACCTGGCAGCATTACAACATTTGAATTTGAAATAGAAAAACATCTCAATTCAGATGATTCTACAGTTCTATTAAGGAAACCCAGAGCCTACTGAATGTAATGTTCTGAGATCATTTGCTCTGTGCATTTTTAAAAAGGAAAGTGATTTTTTTTTCTGGTTGTATTTTAGAGGAATTTATTTTTCCAGAACTGATCCAAAAAGCATTTTAATGACAACAGAATCCTCATTATTTCCCACTAATGACAGGGAGACCTATTGAGAATCACTGGATTATTGCTCATAATGGAGTGGGCAGTTATGATTTTAAAAATATCGAAGCTGCTTGATGATATTTTTACAAGTGTATACCTTGAAGTCATTGATACTTCATCTTACAGTAAGTGTCCTGTGGTACGTGCTGCTGTGTGCAAGTTATAAGGCCATGGTCATATGGGATATTCCCACTGCACTTACTTTCCTGTTAAATCTTTGCTTGGAAGTGGCACGAAACCACTGTGGCTTTGCTCTTTGTAAGAATGATTATTTTTGCAAATGAGTGACATGAAAGAGAGTGGTATTATTTGCTGTAGGTCTCAGCAAATATTGCTCATCTGTTTCCATCTTTAATGGCTAATGATGTTATCTTTAAGTGCTGCCTAATTTTCCTGTTTCCTACCTTTCTTGCTAGCAAAGGACACAGATATTATAGATGAAGCCATCTACTACTTCAAAGCAAATGTCTTCTTCAAGAATTATGAAATTAAGGTAAGAAATGATGATTTAAGATATTAAAACCCTGTGCACAGACTAGTTATTGAAATGTGGTACCCTGTTGAAATGTAGAACTACTTCACCGCAATAAGCTTAACGTTTCTGAGAATTTGTATATTTTGTATGTAGTACATAATGAAGGAAAGTGGGTTTTTTCTAGTTAAAGCTATTTTTAAGTAAGGTAAATGTGTGGCCTGTGCTGTCAATGTGTCTCTTGTGAGAGGCCGTAGCCTGAACACGTGACCCTTTTTACAGTGCTGACAAATGGCTGTGGCTTCTGCTTCCTTTTATTTTGCAGAATGAGGCTGACAGAACCTTGATCTACATAACTCTCTACATCTCCGAATGCTTAAAAAAGCTGCAGAAGGTAATAAAATGGAGTTGAATTGAAGCTGAAGGAAGAAAAAACAATAAATGGCAATAAAAACATGTCAATTCTGCTGATTTGCCAAGGCAGTGTGGAAACCCAAATAGGCAAAAATACTGTTGTTTAGAACATAATGCTTCAAAGCACTGTACAACATGGGCCCTCACACTCTGTTTCTGATGCGGGTAAGTTTTAACCTGTCTGTAAAGAGGAGTAAGTGACATGCTCAAGGCCATAGTGATGCCCAATGCTGTGCTCCTCTTATTGTTCCCTGCTCCTCCATCCCCAGGTATTGTTGATAATTCTTGGGTCAGTAATATTCTCACATGGACATTATGTTTATAGCAGGCCTGCTAGCATGGCTGTGATTTTAGCTCCTGACAGCATTTCCATTGTAAACCTTTTTTGATTTATTAAAAATGATTTCCTCGCCCCCTTTTTCTAGGGGGCTGTAGCCAGGATGAAAGGCAGTGAAGTACTGTATAATCTTCATCTTTCTAGCCTCTCTGCTTCTTGCCTCTTTCTATTCCTCCCCACCTATCCAAATATCACTGTTAGTCATCGGCCTCTATCAACTTTTCCATCATCTGCTCCCGACTCACTCCTCAAATCTGAAAGCACCCAATTCAACATCACTGTAATCTTTCCCTTGCCTAAATCTCTCGGCTTTTTAACTTTCTCTTCCTACTGGGTGTCCCATTTGGCCTTTGATTATAACTGTGCACAATACCATTGAAGCT
The DNA here is from genome assembly GCA_007922305.1 of Dermatemys mawii. Taxonomy (NCBI): domain Eukaryota; kingdom Metazoa; phylum Chordata; order Testudines; family Dermatemydidae; genus Dermatemys; species Dermatemys mawii. Next base: position 16,202,412 of record ML677361.1, read on the forward strand.
GGTTGGGTTGTGCATTCATGTATGAAGAAGAGTTTGGCTATTATATTACATTTTAAGGTTTGTCTGTGCACAAAAGTTGTACCGTTTTAACTATACCACTACCGCTAAAGGTTCAACCACCCAAGTGTGGACCCAGGTTTACTGGTATAAGGGTGTTTAGTCCAGTATAGCTGTTCCTGGACAGAAAGGAAAATAAGCTATACTGGTATAAGGCACCTTTATCCCAGTATAACTGTGTCCACACTATGGGTTTACTCCTGAGGGCATTCTGCACCAAAAAAATTAAAAATTCTGAGCCAAAAAAATAAAAATTCTGCACACAATATTTTAAAATTCTGCAGATTTTATTGTCAAATAAATGTGGAGGCTCCAGCATAGCACTGGGGAGCACAGGCCACTGGCTGCACAGAGGTGGGAGATCACTGTGAAGCTCCTCCCACTTTGGGACATGGCTCAGCAGTGAGGCCTCACCCACCCTTGACACAACGCAAAGACCGAGCCTGCTCCCAAAACGCTCCAGAGCCTTGTCCCTCTGTGCCAGATGTGGGCAGGCACACTCATCCCAGCAGGATCCAGGTGTGGGTTGAGAGGGTTCTGTGTGGGGCAGTCTGGGTGCAGGAGGTAATCTGGATGCATAGGGGCTTGTTGGGAGGGTTCTGGATGCAACAGTAATGGGACTCTGCAAGGGGGTCCAGGTGAAGGTGGTTGGGGCTCAGTGGGGCAGGGGCTGGGTGTGTGTGTGGAGGATAGAACTCAGTGGGGGTGGGTGGTTCTGGGTGTGTGGGGTTCAGAGAGAGCATCCAGATACTGGGGGAGTGGAACTCAGTGGGGGTGGGGATGCAGGTTCAGCTGGTTGGGGCTTGATGGAGTGGGGATCCAGGTGCGGGTGGCTTGTCAGGGTAATCCAGGTGCAGGGGGTATGGGGTTTGGCAGGGGGGGTTGTGGGTATCTGAGGCTCAGCAGGAGGGTCTGGGTATGAGGGGGTCTGAATGCACAGGGATTGGGCTGATGGATAAGCAGTCCCCATACAGTGATCCCTCCCCCTGTAGTTGAGGGGCAATGAGTGAGTTTGCAGAGTTTCCTGCAGTCTGGGGGTGGGTCTGACTCAGTCCTGGATGCCGTGTAGGGGAAGAAGTAGTTCTGTCCTCCCCAACCCAGCCAGGACTAGCAGCTATGCCTGGCGCAAGGTAGGAGCCACCAGCTTGGTCTTCCCCAATCCCGCCCCTGCCCCACAGTGATTTACCTCTCTGCCGGCTGCCCTGAGCACCCAAAACATACTGCCGGGGAGGGGAAGTTACGTGACTGCCTTTGTGGCTTCCCTTTGCTTCCCTGTCAAAAAAAAAAAAATCATTTTTCTGCGGGGGACATGAATTCTCTGCATGTGCAGTGCCACAGAATTCCCCCAGGAGTAGGGGGTTGTACAGGTATTAAACCAATCATCAATCCCAACTGCCAGAGCCACAGATATTCCAGAAAGCCTATTATGTAGAAGCAAGTGTACAGGGGCTCTGTACTCTATAAAGACCTTTCTCATTTAATTAGATAGATACATTAAGGACTCTTCAATACTTTCTCCTCAGGGAAGCCCTAATATGTATCAATATAACATTTCAGCAGCACCAGCTTGTGTGTGTGTTTTGTTTTTGTTTTGTGAACAATCTCTCTTGTTTGGTTCTTCCAGTGTAATTCGAAAGGCCAAGGAGAAAAGGAAATGTACACATTAGGAATCACTAACTTCCCAATCCCTGGAGAGCCGGGCTTTCCACTCAATGCCCTCTATGCCAAACCTGGCAACAAACAGGAAGATGGTAAGAATAAAAGTAGCCATGTGTCTCTTAAAGCCATGCTTTGGCCTGCAGTTCACAGCCTGGATTAATTCTATGGCTAAGGCCAGAAAAATAACTATGTAAAACAGCACTTTCTTAATGGAAGGTTCTGCCTCCTGTGTGTACCTGGATTCAAATCTGCTGACTTTAGGAACAAAAATAGGCTATGCCTATTTTTCACTTCTACTAGCCCTGTAGAGCCAACAGAGCTAAAAGGGAGGGAGCTGGACCCTATTCTAGCTCTGTCAACTGTGACTAGCTAGCTTAGTTCCATTTATAGGGCCAAAGTCTGCTCTTATGCTTATATGCAATGTTGTTGTAGCCATGTTGGTCCCAGGATATTGGAGCGAGATGATGGGGGAGGTGATATCTTTTATTGGACCAACATCTTTTAGTGAGAGAGAAAAGCTTTCAAACTTAGAGCTCTTCTTCAGATCTGTGTAATCTTCAAAGCTTGTCTTTCTCATCAACAGAAGTTGGTCCAGTAAAAGATACTTCTTCATCCACCTTGTCACTCTTATGCTTGGACATTCCCACAGGAGACCATAGACATGCAGAGATATAATTGCAGCATGAACATAATCTGTAAAATCTTTACTGCTAATGCATGAACCAGAAAGATCCTCGCTGAGTTACCTTTTTCACTTGTAAATTGAGCAAATTTACTCTTGCAGTCACGGAGTGACTATAAATGTGGAAAATCACAATGCTCCTTTCTATGCATTTTGATTCTAACACAGCTAAGCAAAGCAGAAGAGCAATAATTAGGTAGCGTTCAGATTATAGCTAAGGAAACACAGAGCTCTCGTAAGTGACTTTCAGTTAAAATTGTAATGGAAACTTATTAACAACAGAAAAGCAAGGTGCAATCTTGACTTTTGAAGCATTGACTTTTGAAGATCGATGTTCTCCTAGAATACCGATATGTGTTCCAATGCATAGAAATGTTCTCAACTCTCTTCAACTGAGCAGTTAAAACCATTTGAGAATAATAAGACTACATGGCACTTCTGTAACACCTTCATCTGAGAATCTCAAAGCACTTTCCAGACATTAATGAATTAAGTCTCCCAACAGTCCTTTGAATAGGTAAATACTGTTATCTCATTTTGTGGCAGAGGGAAAACTGAGCAAGAGGGAGGCTAAGGGTGGGATCCACAAAAGTTCTTTCGCACCTAAAACTCCCATTTTTAGGCACCACTGCAATCCACAAAACTCCCAATGAGCTGCCACCGAGCTTTGTCAGTCCCTAAACTCAGCACCTAAGGCTGCGTCTGCTCTATCAACTTACATCAGTATAACTATGTCGCTCAGGGGGGTGAAAAGTCCACACCTCTGAGAAACAGTTATACCGATCTAACCCCAGATGTAGAAAGCGCTGTGTCCCTGCCTCCCGTTGACATAGCTACCACCTCATACACAGAGAGGAGAAGCTCTTCCGTTAGTGTAGTAGTGTCTTCACTGAAACAGTACTGCTGCGTCACTGCAGCGTTTTAAGTGTAGACCTGCCTTAAGTGTTTTTTTTTTTTTCTTCTTTTTCTCCAGCCATACATGCTACTGCCTCATGATAGGCATCCAGATGCCACAGTCCCGGAGCGATTCACCAACTGGGAAAGATAGGCGTTCGGCTGCTTGGGTCTGATATGGGGGCCCCATCTGGTAGGCAGCCTCTGAGCACCACTATCAGATCAGGCCCCCATTGTCTTGTTTTGGGTCCTCCATGCAGCGTAGGTGACCAAGTGCCTATCTTCTGCTGGTTCGTGGTTCGCTAGCAGACCTAGGTACTACCGGGCATCCCAGACTTAGGCACCTAAGAGAGAGGCAGGGTTTAGCGCACACCTTTCAAGTCAGTATCTCCCATTGGCTAGTTTAATAACTCCCTGCCTAGCCTGGTGACTGTTGTGCATCACATTTGTTAAGACTCCTTTCTCTGACCATTCATTGTATAGGAGTCTAGGCACGTAACTCAGGCTTTTTTGATTGCAGTGTCGTTCCTCTGGTTTTTTAGGCACCTGAAAGTTAGGCATCGTAGTGCTCAGTGTTGCAACACTTAAGTACCTTTGTGGATCACACCCTAAGTCATTTGCCTATGGCCACACAGTGAGGCAGTTGATTGGATAGAATCTGACCTGATTAACCCTGTGTATTTCAATTTGCATTGGTATATGCTCTGTTTTAGAGGTGATGAGGGCCTACTTGCAACAGCTGAGACAAGAAACAGGTCTTAGGCTTTGTGAAAAGGTGTTTGATCCCCAAAGTGACAAGCCTAGCAAGGTAAGATGCCATTCTCAATGACTGGGTGATTATTTATCCCAACTAAAGGCTGTTTTTCTTTCCTGACTGGTGGACGCTTGAGGCATGCTCCTTCTTCAAAATGTTAACCCCAGAAATAATGTAAAAATCATGTCAAACTTGGTTTGGTTTGTTATTTAAAAGGTGTGTCGGGTGTAGACCAAGTTGTTGAAAGGATAGTTATGGAATGCTTGTCTGAGGCATGGAATGCGGTAGGGCAACAAAGGGGAAAACAGGGAGAGATGGGGGAGAATGTGTCAGGCAAGAATCCTGAGACTTAAGGGGCTAGTGGAATAGTGAAAAGTGATTGAGACAAACATTTGTAATGTGATATGGCAGCAAATGCCAATTTAGGCTGCATAGGCAGAGGTGTCCTGTTAAAGAACAGGGCTGTAAGAGTCCCCAGTTGTTGGTCCAGTCCTATGAAGTGGTGAGCACCTCCTGGGAGATGAGAACTCTCAGTTCCTTGTATTTAATTCAGCAGGTGTTCAGAATACTCAGCATCATTCAAGTTGGGTCCAAAGTGATCACTCCTATGTAGGAAAGCCCTTTGTTACAGATATGAGTAGCAAAAATAGCTAATTGATCCGTCAGTTTGTGACTGGCTAGTCAGACATTTGCACATAAGCAAGAGTAGCTTTACAATTAGTAACCCAATTTATTTTTCAGAATTATTACCTACAAGTCACTGAGGATTCAGCCACATGCCATATCCACAGTCTTGAGTTCATCTGCTTTTGACTCAAGTGCAAGAGAATACATTTTTAAAGTAGATCTTGTGTGGGGTTTTTTATGTTCACTTAATTCAGAAGTGACTGAAATTACTTCTTAAATTTTTTTGTAAAAAAAGTTGGACTGGGATCAAGAATGAGACTCTTAATTCTCCCCTCCCCCCTTTTTTTTATAAGGAATGGAATGTAAAGCTTAGATTGGAATGATCACTTCAGTCTTAACTATGAGTCTGGTACTGCAATCCTGTACTACAGTGTGTTGACTTTTCCACACTTTGGGTCTAATCCTGCCTTCCTTGCACACCTTAAATTCCAGTTGAAGCCAGTGGAGAAAACTGGATGTGTAACTAATGCAGAATCAGGTCCATTACATCTGAGTTGGTTTTAAATCCTATTTTGTTTTGCCTCAAATGTCTTACCTCAAACGTCTTACCTGGAAATTGCTACAGTATATCTTCTGATCCCACTGCATTTCTTTCCCTTAGTGGTGGATCTGCTTTGTGAAGAGGCAGTTCATGAATAAGAGTCTGTCAGGACCTGGGCAATGAAGAGGCAATGAGATACAGTCACAATGTTAAGCATTTTGCAGCAAGATGTATAAAATATTTTGCCTTTGTTTCATATACATTTTATACCAAGGAAGAGTAAGTGCTTATGAGGAAAAGCTGTCAATCTGAGGAGGAAGATGGAACAGAAAGCCATTTGAGTAATGTACACAAATGATGTTAAGCTGGTGCTTAATAAAAAATGATTTCTAACATTCTGTTTCAGATCCACACTGCTTTGTTACTTATTGGTGGGTACATATAAGATAGGATATGACTTAAAGAGAGAAGTGTGAAGGAGCATCTAAGTACTCTACTGGATAGAGTACTGATATGTATGTCCCTGGACAACAGGCCACTCATGCTGTATTGTAAAGCACGGTGAATTTTACTCCTGTGTCAATAAACTTAGCTTATATTTCAAGTGGTAACTGCCTTATCTCTTATGAATATAGGTAGCCTTAACAAAAAACAATGCTTTATTTGTATTGCAGTAAAGCCTAGAGACCCCAATGGAGATTGAGGCTCCATTATACTAGGCACTGTAGGGACTCATAGTCAGAAATGTTCTCTGGCCTGAAGAGCTTACAATGTAAATAGATCAGACACCTATGGGATATGAGGGGGAAAGAAGCACAGGCGGATGAAGTGACTTGCCCAAGGTCATGCAGGCAGCTAAATCCCAGGATGAAATCCTGACTCCAGTGAATGAGGCCAGAATGTCACCATGCATTCTAGTCCAGTACCCTAGGCACCAGTCCATCCCACCTGTCACTCTAGAATGCCAGCCTTGCATTGAGAAGTCTCTCTTCTTGACTGGAAACAAAATTAAAGATTCCTGGGGCCTGATCTTGAAGTTTTGTTCAGGCTATACTCCCTTCAATGAGATTTTTGCCTGAGTAAAAACTGTAATACATTGTTAGAATGATTACTGTGTCTATAATATCACCTTGTGGAACAAGGCAGAATTCTAATTCAGTCTGCAAGCTGTCACAGTGACAGCTGTGTTGGAATGTCCAAGATCAGCCCCGGGCTGCTGGAAATCCCCTCTCCCCTCAGAGGATCTCCACTTTGCCATGACAATGCTGCTGTGGCAAAACAACTGCAGGTCTCCAAGCTTAGCATGAGGTATCTGGGTGATGGGGAGGAGCCGACTGACTAGTTTAGCTGACTAAATTTGGTATCCTGTTGGAAAGAACAGGGAGGGGTAGAAAATGGGGGACAGATTGCGGGGGAGTGAAGGGTGAGGGTACAGCACAAGGAGCTGAATGATTGGGGCATGGGCAAAGGTTGGAAAGGGAATTCCAAAGGGGACAGGGAGAGCTAATGAGAAACAAGCACAGTAGAGGAGTCTGCTTCACGATCTCCTGACACACCTACCCCCTCAGACCACCCTAGCTAGGTTCACTTCAGTCTCCTAAGCTTTTTTCTGCCCTCCCACAGCTTCTGAGGGCCAGAGTGGGGGTGCATAAATTCCTGGTTTGACTATACATGGGGGGAAGTATAGACTTGTTCACACTAGGTGCAGGTGTTCTCAAACTGTGGGTCAAGACCTCAAAGTGGGTTGCAACCCCATTTTAATGGGGTTGCCAAGGCTGGTGTTGGCCCAGGGCCCCAGGACTGAAGCCTGCGCCGCTCTACCCAGGGCTGTTACATGCTCCCCGCCCTCACCCTAGGGCAGAAGCCCTTGGGCTTCAGCTTTGCTCCCACCACCTGGGGTGATGGATCTTGGTCTTTGGTCCCCCCTCCTGGGGTTGTGTAGTACTTTTTGTTGTCAGAAGCGGGTCATGATGCAGTGAAGTTTGAGAACTGCTGCACTAGCGCAAAATCATGGGTGCAGTCTGGGGTAGACGGGGGAGCATTGCCCCCCAAACTGCACGCCTTGGGTAGGCATGGAAGCTGCCCCCCATGCATGACCACACTGGCCTGAATGGAGCTGCCCCACCCCCAAATATGTAAGTCAAACTTCACCTATGAATGAAATGTCAAACCTGAAGCTGTGCAAAGCTTAACAGCTCTGCCTATAAGGTAGGTCAGGCCCAACAATTTAGTTCCAAGGGGAGGAGAAGAGATGGTCTCCTGAATATTTATTTTAAAAGAACTAAAAAGCAAACAGCAATGTTCGTAAACCTGTAGCTTGAGGAGCAAGACCTTAACAGGCACTCAGGAGCCTCTCAATATTAACCCTAAATCTTGATTGATGACACTGTTCATCTGAGGACTGCAGGATCAAGCCCATACTGTATACCTGTCCCGATTTTTCACGCTTGCCGTCTGGTCGCCTTACCAGAGACCAGCTCCAGCCTCCCACCTCCACAGAGCCCTAGAACCTGCCCACGAACCCACTACTGGGGACCCCAGAGGCAACACAAGACACTGACTGGCAGAAGCACCCGCCGCGCATGCGTAGAGTAGTTCAGCTGCGGAGGCGTCTATTTTTGTGCCTGATGGAAAATGTCACCCCTTTGTATCCTATACCTTCTGCGTCAGCGATTTTAATGGTGGAGGAAAGGTGAGGCTGGCACCTGGGCGGATTTCTATGGGGGCCCAACGGAGAGTTTTTTAAAATGAGGCGTAGGCGAGCGGCACCTAGAGAGGTATGATGGACTCCTACCTGCGAGGACCCCTAAGTGGCGCCATTTTGGAGTCGCAGCGGGCTGAGGAGCTGCTGTCTCTTCCGACCCCATCCCCGACCGGCGCCCCTCGTTCCACCCCGGCCTCCAGGATGAGCGTGGTGGAACATGTGCGGGAGATGGCGGCTGCCGGGCTCCACTCCAACGTGCGGCTCCTCAGCGGGCTCCTGCTCACTATGAGCGGCAACAACCCGTGAGTGTTGCCGGCAGGGGGCTCTGTGGGGGTGGCAAGAGACTTGGGCTTTGGGGCTGAGGCCAGGGCGCTCCTGACCTGCCGCAGGAACATGGCTGTGGGGTGGGGGAGGGCTCGGGGGTTGACGCAGGAGGCTGCAGGCTTGGGAGTGACCCGGAGGGGGTGGGGAGTGTTGGTGGGTTAAGCGTCCCTCAGTGGGGAATAGGGGGATGAAATAAGGAGCTAAGAGCTTCATGGGGCCCTGCGGGAGCCTCAGTAGGAGAAGGTCCTGGGGTAGCAGATCGGCGCTGCAGTTGCTTGAGGTCTGTACCTGGCTCTGCCAAAGACCAGTTGTGGGCTCATCAGCAGGTCCCGTCCTTTCTCTCCGTCATGGTTCCTTTCTGTGTAAAACGGGACCAGCAGTATTTTCCTAGATGAGGCACTTTGAGATGTGTGTATGAAAAGCCCTATACGTGCTAAAGGTGTCAGCTTCCCGGGTGGGAGAGACAAGGTGAGTTGCCCATCACTTTCTGATGGCTCATCACTGAGGATACGCCACCTACATCATTCACCTCCTGTTGACAGTGATGACAGCGGACATAGCATTTTTCAGCACTAAAGTGCATCGTTTGTGTTCAGTGTAGTTTGTGAATCATAATTGTTACTAACAAAAAATAAAATGCAGTCCTAAAACAGTTCTTGACTCACAAATCTGCCTGTTGCAGAAGATGGTTAGCAACAGTTACAGTTAAGCAAGGTCTTAATAGATAATCAACAGCTATCTAAAATCAGAGGGGTAGCTGTGTTAGTTTGGAATTGCAGAAGTGACAAAGAGTCCTGTGGCACCTTAAAGACTAACTAAAGTATTAGAGCATAAGCTTTCGTGGGCTAATACCCACTTCGTCGGATGCTGTTACTGGTTCAGCCTCATTGGACCCACCCTGTTATCTTTAACCTGGCTCTTGCCTACCTATTTATACCTGCCCCTGGATTCTTCCACTGCATGCATCCGACGAAGTGGGTATTAGCCCACGAAAGCTTATGCTCTAATACTTTAGTTAGTCTTTAAGGTGCCACAGGACTCTTTGCAGCTATCTAAAAGATGTTCTAATTGGGGCTATTGTGTTTTAAGATGGAACTTGCTTGTAGGTGAGTTTATCATTTAAGTGTACAAATATTGCACTTTTAGTTCTTCCATATTTCAGGCACTGCTAGGGGATTTAATTACTAATACTGAAAATTTAGGATTTAGCAATTTTGCTCCTATCATGTAATCAGCCAGTTTAAGTTTATCTCTCTCTTTAAATTTCTTCTAGTGAGTTATTCTCGCCATCACAAAAGTACCAGCTTCTTGTATATCATGCAGATTCACTCTTCCATGACAAGGAATATAGGAATGCTGTAAGTAAGTATACGATGGCCTTGCAGCAGAAGAAAGCATTAAGTAAAACTTCAAAAGTAAGACCCTCTACTGGGAATGCTGCAGCCACTCCACAAAGTCAGGTATTTGGAAATAGAGTAACATACTGCATATAACCTTTATTCTCCTTGTAAAATGAAGTGTTGGTGAATTAATGTTGTAGTGGTAGACTATAAAATTACCACAGCAAAGAAGCCTGAATTTTGTGGCTATTTAAAATTGAAAATGTGTCTGACCGCTATTTTCTAACGAAAAACTTAAGCTGGTCTCAAATGTCAGAGAGAATGCATGTTTAATTTGTAGTTTTTATTAGCAAGAAAGAAAATAAACTGCATTATAAAAGTACAACCTACTGTCATCTTTTTCATTATTGAAATCAAGATATAAAATGCAAATACAAGTCCTTCATAAGATTTTAGTAATTTAGACTTCGTTTTATATAGTTAGAACAACATTTGAGAGAGATTACATTTTAGTGATCTATTTTATTTTAGTGTCTGCCATCTGAAATTGAAGTGAAATACAAGATGGCTGAATGTTATACAATGTTGAAGCAAGATAAAGATGCTATTGCTATACTAGATGGAATTCCTTCAAGACAGAGAACCCCCAAGGTAGGTTCTGGAATTGATTTGTGGCAAATAGTAGTTTAGATATTTTTGGAGTTGTATAATCATATTTGCTCAAGAATGAAGAGATTAAAGAGATTAAGCCTTGACATTTTGTATTTTTAATGAATTATTTGGAAATACTGGCCAAACACTTCTAAATTATCTGCGTTTAGTAAGCATATCTTCTTTAAAATCAGGTAGTCTCTATGTGGAATTTCTTTGTTTGAAAGAGTTCACCAAACTAATGGGAGCTAAATGTTTTTGGATGTCTTTTTAACAGGTAATTCCTGTGAAAATTACTGGGTAATTTTGTTAATGCTAGTGGGAATTATAAAATCTTCCCTGTGTGTGAGGAACACTAGAGACTGTGACAGGTACTGATAAGCTATTTAGAGCATGTATACTTAATTTAGGATTAAAGTCTCTATTAGCTGTGCTAAATTCTACTCTCTGCAGCTGATGCCTGTGAGGTTTTTGGAAGGTAGTATAACTAGTTTTTGTAATTCTGGGAAAGAGTGGCTGCTGCTCTAGACAAGTGGTAAAAAATGCCTTGGCTCTGACTATGCTAATACTCCCACCAGTGCTACCACCAGAGGTAGTAAAACAATGGACAGTTCTTGAAAACAGTGAAAATACAGTTAATAGGAAATGAAGTGTTGTCACCTTGTATTGTCACTCTACCAATGGGAGCCTCTTAAGAGAGAACTCTTTTTTTTTCTTCAGATTCTTCTCACACTTTTTAATAGTGCTAAATGTTTAGGACACAGTAGTTTTGGCACTGAACACTACTGAGACTTTGCTTGCTGATTCTGTCATCTAGATAATTTCTTAGGCCATTTACACCTCATGCATAACAGCTTGCGTGTTAGCAGCATCCTATCTTGGCCAGCGAGTGGTAACCATAAGGTGTTCTACCTTAAGCAAGGCTTGTTGTACAGAAAAGGAAGAAAATTGAGGAAGGGACAAGCAGTCTTCTCTCCCTGCAAGCCAGTAAACCAAAAATGCTTAAGCACTAGAACAGCTAGTTGCATTGATGGGGAGGGAAGCTTGCTCAAGCCACTACTGCCCTTTTGTGAGCTGTGAATTTAATCAGAATCGAAATGCAAACCTACTCTCCACCTCCCAGCTGCTCTGGCAGACTTCCATTGGTATGTGGAGAGAGCAAATAAAAGGAAGCTTTGCAGACATCAGTTCTGTTTATGTAAACACTTGCCCATCTTTTGAATGAATGTTCATAAAACACTTTGAGATTCCCAGAGGCACTACTCTACTGTATAATAATACTAGAATAGCTCCACTTTTCCATATTCTGAATCAGAAATGAGAAACACTTCTCATTTTATAGGAGTTGGTGACTCAAGAAATGGGGCTCATAATTATTCTCTGTCCAGAGAGCTGGGAAGATGGGGCTATGCTTAATAACGAAAACATGACTTTTTGGTGAGGAACTCTGCTTTTCATAACCCTTGATTGGATTGTTCTCACAATCGGATTTTTTTGATTACAGATTAACATGATGTTGGCAAATTTGTACAAGAAGGCAGGTCAAGAACGCTCATCTGTTACCAGTTACAAAGAAGTGCTGAGACAGTGTCCATTAGCACTCGATGCCATATTAGGTAGAGACTGTTTCCCCACCAAGTTTCTAATGTTGCTTGATGTAATTTTTAATATTATCACTAAAATGAGATATGTAAGACATATTAATAAACTAGCTCATTTGAATGCAGTACAGATGGCATGCAATCTACAGGCTATCTGCCTGTATAAATTCAAAGGCATGGGATTCTCCATTTTTAGACATTTTAACTAATTTGTATGACAAACTGTATTGGATACTTAGATTTGATTAGTGTATTTTTCTGAATAGGTTTGCTGTCACTCTCAGTAAAAGGGGCAGAAGTGGCTTCCATGACGATGAATGTTATTCAAAGCATCCCTAACTTGGACTGGCTTTCAGTGTGGATCAAAGCCTATGCATTTGTGCACACCGGGGATAATACTAGAGCAATCAATACCATCTGGTAAGAATCAAGGTGAATTAAATTACTGTCCTTGAGTCACTAGTGTTGTGACAGATTTAAACATGTTTCTTGGCACAGTATGGTTCCTATTTTGTTCTGTTAAGAACCAGGCAATTGATCTGTAAACATTGCTTGGATTTTGTCAGATGCAGAACATAATATTAGTGTTTTTCTTGATCGGGGAAAAATCTTGATATGGAAAAATTTAAAACAGAAAGTGTAACAATATTTTTAGACATGCTATCTGTTTTTATTATGATACTGTTAAGGTTCTGACAAACTATTAAAAAAAAAAAAAAATCAGGACATTTTTCCATACTGGTCTTCGATTGTACCGAAGATTCATAGTGTATAGATTTAAATAATATCTGAGATCTGGGTATTCTGTGAAGAAAGCCCCAATTAGAGTAAATAGTTCTGCAAAGGTTATACACTCTTTCATGGGAAAGAGAAGGTACCTGGTGTCTCCTTAGACTAGAGTGCTTAATTTTAAATACAAAGCTGTTTTAATTTACAGGATTGAAAAGGAAGCTTCTTAAATTTTAGTCTTTTTGTAACTGAAAACACCAGTGCAGCTACTTTAGAAAACTTACAGCTGGAAACCAGTTTAAACTTTTTGTGACTTAACTATACATTTCTAGAACATGAATGGAAACTGAGAACGCCTTAATGATGCTGTGCTGTTGGTGCAATTTCTGTAAAAGCTACAAGTTTCAGTCAATGCAGGTAACCTTAACTAGGGCGTGATGTTTTAAAAAAATATTTTCTTTTGAATGTCTATTGCATTTTGAAGTCCAGCTGGTGTAGATTCTTAGTGCCTGTCTCCTAAATGGGCACTGCCTGGGGTTAATAGTGTGAACTGGCTACCTTGCTTGTGGGTACAGCTCAAGTTGCTGATGATTATCAGTAAAGCCATGGATGGGCATAAGACCTCAGTATTTGAGACATCCCCTCCCAGTTTATCATGCGAGGGAAGATTATCTAAGGTACAGTTATTTATTTCTGGCATCAAACTCTGGTGCTGGCAGCAAGATATCTTCAGTAGGGAGTGCTTGCTTAAAAACTTTCTCTCTTCCCAGTTTGGCAGCCTTCAAGGAACAATGTAAGTTGTATGTATGTCAAGTAGTTTTTTGGTGGGTGTGCGCTCACTGATTAAAGAGTGAGCGTCAGGTAACAATAAAGGTGATACTAGGTTTTGTGGTAACTGTCTGTCTTTAAATGAATGACATTTAAAATCTTAATTTTACAAGTGTATTTGAGAAATAATTTACAGGTTCCAAAGAGTGTTTTAATATTCAAACGGTACTTAACAAGGTGCTAATTTAAATGGCCTTTCTTTTCTCTTAAAGCTCATTAGAGAAAAAGTCTTTACTGAGGGATAATGTGGATTTACTGGGTAGCTTAGCTGACCTGTACTTCCGAGCTGGAGATAATAAAAACTCAATTCTGAAATTTGAGCAGGCACAAATGCTGGATCCTTATCTGATAAAAGGTAAGTAATTGTAAATTCTCAAAGTTGCCCTAACATGCTAACTTCTTTAATGACACTATCACAGCAGGTGCATCCAGGTCACATTCCACTAAAGATACATAAATATTTATCAGCATAGCAGGTGCATAGTTTCTGTCCATATCTAGAAGCAGCTGGTGGCAGTCATAGTATAAAGTGGATGTTTGTCTTACACTTCATTAAAAATTACAGTACTTCAAGAAGTTAGTATAGCTGTACATCAGGCTATCCAAAGATGAACATAGTACTAACAAATTTAGTTGAGAAGCTTGCGTGTTCTGTTTTTTCTTCTAAATGAACCATGCCTTTGTTGTAAACTGTCTAGAATTTTTTGTGCTCTCATTTTATACCTGTTTTTCTTGATTCCTCCTCCACCTTTATGGTGAAAGTGCAGAGTCTGGTGCTCAAACTTAGTCCCAAAGCCCATATGATCTGGGAGTAGCTAGGATATAAGTGTTGTGAGATCACTGGCCCTTATAGTCAAGTTCCATTGTGACTTTAAATCTTCATAAAGCTTTTAAGTGTCATAATTAAGAGCTCAGCAATAATACAACTGATCCCAAAGTATTTCATTTTTAGGAATGGACGTATATGGCTACTTACTGGCACGTGATGGTCGACTGGAGGATGTGGAGAACTTGGGCTGCCGTCTTTTCAATATTTCTGATCAGCATGCAGAACCGTGGGTGGTGTCAGGGTAACTTCCATTTATTTTCACTTCCTCACGTCCTCTGGCTCCTTAGCTAACCCGTCTTAGGAGCTTGAACGTGTTTGGGGCATTGTGTTCGGGTTTCATTAGTTTGAAAGCTGTACTTATGCTTTGAGTCTGCTGCTCTACTTAAATATTTAGTTCTTGGTCTAACTTTAAAAATATCTTACTAGAAATACATACTAAATCTTTCAATCCTTTTCTGGCTGTAGTTAAACACCTTGGAGTTGTTGGGTCTATCAGATAAATAATGTTGCTTATTAGCCTTGAACAAAACTGGTGATTCAGATACTTAGTTATAGCATCATATTTTGTTAATATGTTTGAAAGTAACTTTGCATGCTATGAATCTATCAGTTGCTTTTCAGCATTCCATGAATGACTTTTGGTAGTGCACACTTCTCACATTGCTCTTCTCTTTGTAGGTGTCACAGTTTCTACAGTAAGCGATACTCCCGTGCCTTGTATTTAGGAGCCAAAGCTATTCAGCTGAATAGTAATAGTGTTCAAGCTTTGCTGCTGAAAGGGGCTGCTCTTAGAAATATGGGACGAGTACAGGAGGCAATTATACATTTCCGAGAAGCAATACGCCTTGCACCTTGCAGGCTTGACTGTTATGAAGGCAAGTAAAGTACAATGACTCTTGTATACAGTTTTGATAGGGCTGTGGTGTACAGTGGTGTCATGGTCTAGGAAGAGTATAAATTGCCTCCCAGAGTTCCCTGTAGGTGAAGTAATATTGCTTACTGCCTAGTAGGTTAGTGCGTTTTTCAATATCATTAATTAAAGCTGGAAATAGAAGAGGAGGAAATATTTAAAACATTAAATTCATGCTTGTTAAAGAAAAATAACTGAATCTGAGGTACTGAGAAGTATGCTTATTAAACTCTGATAGAGTCCCTGTAAATAGATTGTTAGCATGCCAGTGTATAAATATTAATGCACAGTAACATCTTCTTTTTGGTCTTCAGGCCTCATTGATTGTTATCTGGCATCCAACAGTATTCGTGAAGCAATGGTTATGGCTAACAATGTGTACAAAACCCTGGGAGCAAATGCACAGACGCTTACTCTGTTAGCAACAGTCTGTCTTGAAGATCCAGTCACACAAGAGAAAGCAAAAACCTTATTAGATAAGGCATTGACACAGAGACCGGATTACATTAAAGCTGTGGTAAAAAAAGCGGAGCTTCTTAGTAAGTTTCTTTTTCTTTGAGATGTCTCTTCCTTGTCCAGTTTATTTGAATCACTTCTTACATGAAAGTGAGTGTTCCACCAAGTCATTAATATGAAAAACATTATACAAAAGTTACAGCCAAAGACTAATTGGTTCTAAGTAAAAGAAAAATTACCGAATGCCATAAAATATGAATTGCTTAGATATTACAGTGATTGGCACTACGTAATACTTCAGATGGAAGAAATTATAACTTACCAATTATTTAAGAGATAATCATGTATGCATTAATTTGTTTAAAATATAACACTTCGAGCAAGAACTACGTTTTCAGAAGATTTAATTATCACCAACTGCAGATGGTTTTAGGAATAAATACGAGGACTGTGATAGTGTTTTACATATTCAAGTTATTTTGTGGAAGATCTATCTAAACCATTAATAGAACTGTAGCTCTCTGTCAACAGGTAGAGAACAGAAATATGAAGATGGAATAGCTTTGCTGAGGAATGCACTGGCCAATCAGAGTGACTGTGTTCTGCATCGAATACTGGGTGACTTTCTTGTAGCAGTCAGTGAATATCAAGAAGCCATGGACCAATACAGTATTGCCCTAAGGTAAAACTTGTAGACCCTTGAGTTTGCTATATGCTTCTTAGAAACTAAGAATTGCATGGCTGCTGTAAGATGGCTTACAGAAGATGTACTACTCACTTCTGCGGGAGGGAAGGGGTTTGATTGTTTTTCCCACAGCGTGCACACTGTGTGAAATAAATTTGGGACTGTCTACACTTGAAGTGCTACAGTGGCGCAACTGCACTGCTCTTTCTGCATTGCTGTAGCACTTCAATGTAGACACTTCCTATGCTGACATGTGAGGGGTTCTTCCATCAGCCTAGCACTGTCTAACCAGGGGGTTAGGTCAGCTTACCAGCGCTGCTCAGGGATGTAGATTTTTTTTTTTTTTTTTTTTTTCCACCCGCACCCTGAGGGAGGTAATTAGAGAACTTGATTTTTCTAGACCATGTCTTACTCTTTTTGTGTCTTATGTACTTCAATTCCCAATTCAAAGTCTCAAGGACAAAAATTTACAATCGTAAACTTGTGTTAATGTTAAGTACTTTACCAGGCCGTCAATTGCTGGACCAGTAAGAAGGATTTAAGGCATGGATTTGTTTATAATTACTTTAACTGTTCTATACTCTGTCAAGCACCTTGGGGTCCACCTTTAGGCTGGACAGTGCTGTATAAATGTAAGGGATTAACTAAATTCAAACAAAGATTTTGATGTTCAGCTGAATCAGCGTTTCATCTTACAATAAAACAGGTCAAATAGAAAAGAATTATTTCAAACTTGGGTAAAATTTAACATGTTTCAGAATAAGGTGGCATATTTCCTAATAAAAAAAATCTTATGTTCTCTGCATTTTTAGAAGTTTTACATACCTATCTTGAATGCAACACCTTGTTATACCCCCAGTAAACTGTATGGTCAGGTAGGTTGGCTATTTTTGCCTGGATGGAGTTGGGGAAACAGTCGTTTTAGTGTTAGTCTCTTAAATTGAATGAATCTGTCTTCTGCTGCTTTAGTTAGTATTGCCTAGAAGAAGTGTGTAAGCTTCATTGGGAGGTTAATAGTGTTCAGACAAGTGCCTTCTCAAAGGTTAGGAATTTGTATATAGATGATGTAATTGGTGT
Organism: Dermatemys mawii; assembly: GCA_007922305.1. Classification (NCBI taxonomy): domain Eukaryota; kingdom Metazoa; phylum Chordata; order Testudines; family Dermatemydidae; genus Dermatemys; species Dermatemys mawii. The sequence continues at coordinate 16,219,760 of ML677361.1, forward strand.
TAATTGTGTTCTTCCATCTTTTGTCAAATGGTTACAACGTCAGCCTGTGGTAAAGTTGCAACATCTTTGAGTTCAAATATCAGTAGTAATAAACAGGAAGTGGGGAAAGCAAGATGGAGATGTTTTGATTAGACGTATTTCTAATGTTTACTACCATAGGTTTGAGTAACCCTTTTTTCTCTCCCAGTTTGGATCCCAATGATCAGAAGTCTTTAGAAGGAATGCAGAAAATGGAAAAAGAGGAGAGTCCAACAGATGCAACGCAGGAGGAGGATGTGGATGACATGGAGGGAAGTGGAGAAGAAGGGGATTTGGAGGGCAGTGATAGTGAAGCAGCACAGTGGGCAGATCAAGAACAGTGGTTTGGCATGCAGTGAAGATTTTACTTAAACTGATATGGGTTTCAGTTCTTGAATGTGCCATGAGGTCCACTGTTCTCTGAAGGAAGAACATCACCTGCAATTTTTGTATTAACAAAATGAACTTTATAAAACAACCGACTCTGAAACCATTTAATAGTTCTTTGCATCACAGTTCTGTTCACTTTTGTGATGCTTCCTATTCATCATTTACAAGATTGAGCTGAACCATGCTGGAAATTGTTTGTATGAGTGGTTTAGTCTTTTCTTGCTAAACCTAGAATCTTGAGTATAAAGCATCTCATACAATATACCTATTGCTAGTGACTAATGTCAAAACTGGGTTCAAAACTGAGTAGTCTTGATCATTAGCTATAGATGTAAATACAAGAGGTTTTTTTATTCCTTTGTGAAAGGTTTTATGCTTTTGTCTGGGCTCATGCATGAATTCTTGTGGAAGCTTGTAGGAGTCACTTGTATGTATTTGAAGGGAGCAATTTTTTCTTTCTCTTCAGCCAATTAACCTGTTTGATGTAAGGCATTGCACTAACTTTAAAGGTGGAATTTGTATCTCTGGCATCCCTGACTTATAGGATGCTTTGTAACTGATCAGTTTCTATGTGCAAAGAATAGTACAATGTTAGAATTATAGTAACTTCCCCAATCCATACAAAGCCCTATAATCACTTAACCTATATGTGAACATTTACTTCTAAATAGAGTTCAGTTTTATTTAGGTAAGTTACTAAAAGGCATTACAACAGCAGTGACACAAAGCCACTTCACAGTCTGTGTGTGGCACTGTCAGTTCAAAAAAAATAAAAATTAACTTCTCCATTGCATCACTAGTAGCCATTCTAATTTAAAATTTCTCTCTTGGCTTTCTTTGTATTTTACACTTAAAATTTAGCTTTACCTATTGAAAATAGAATTTCGTGCTATCCCCTGCTAAAACGATACTGAATTGTCCACAGTAGAAATTCTTACAGTGGGCATCTCTTATTAAACGTAAAACTTTCAGTGAAACCAGAAAACCAAACAAAACTATTTCTGTGGCACTTAGATTTTGCAAAAGAACCCTAGTCCTAGTGTTTCACTCTTGATTTACCTGCTTCTTTGCTAAAACACATGCCTTTATAACGCTTTCTAGTGGTAGTTCACGTTGTCTTCAGTCCATAGTCGTGCATAGCCTTGTAGTTCTGCCTGTGGCTGCGCAAGTCTATTGTACTGCTCAGTGCTGTCATAGCAGCTGAAGAAGAGGTTGACTGTTTTTTATACTGAAACTTTTTGATACTCTTGACACACACAAAAGAAAACATGCTTTTCCTTAACTATAGTAGCATAGCACATACAGGAATAAAATACATTCAATATCTTCATTCCCAAAAGCATATGTAAAAATACATATTAAAAGGAGGGGATGCTTAGTCCTATAACGCATATTGTAGCCTGCTGGTTTTGGGATGTTTAGCATGTGTTAGTATTACGGAATGTGGATAGCTTCTTCCTGTTCATAGCCAGACAGCTACTCATAATGGATAGTCTCCTCTTTCCAATCTTTTAACTATGTTTGAGGGAAACCACTAGCTTTTCTCTAGTGTCAATTGAATTGCACTAAAGTAACTGAAAAATAAGCAAGCAGGTAGCCTGCCTTATTGTCCTATTATTGATGGTCTTAATTAAGAAATCTGGTTCATATCTCATTTCACTAAACACTGCAATCCAAATGGGCTACATTTGAACTAAAAACAAATCATATTTCGGTATCTGTTCTCTGAGATTGTGATCAGTACCCTTCCTACTCTAGTCTGTCATGAAGAATTCAGCTGTTTGTCATTCACAGTGGATGGTGATAGGTTTCAGTTCCTTGCATGTTGTTAATTCTTTACAGAAGGAAACTGTAAAAACCAAACTGTTCCTTTTGCAATCTTTCCATTTCTTCCTTTCTCTGCAATAAATCTCAAAATCTGTGCTGCTTCTGAAGGTTAACCTAGGTAGGCTAATTCAGGTCTCTTAATTGTGTGTCAGACCCTAGTTGTGAAGATCATAAGGGAGCATTTAATACTTGTAATCTGAAGCAAAGCAAAGAGGCATTATGTGTTTAAAAATTGACAAGTGTGTGTGGGAGGCACATGGTGTATGTTTTAAATTGGCAGCTGCTCAGTCGAGGGTTTTTACTTCAAATGACTCATTCAAATACCCCTAATCAGAGCTGCTCTTATAGCTTCCAGCTGCGTTAGCACCATGCATTGCAACACTTCTTTTCCTCTAAAGCAAGGTTTATGTGGCACAAGAAACTTGAAGTCTAGAGCCTAGTAATAGAATGGTTTGGAGTGTTTGGAGTTAGGAAAGTTGGTTCGTTTTCTCATCTTCCATGGATCATTCTCTTCAGTTAGATGTAGCCAACTATTGAATAGTTACAGCAGGCTGATCCTTCTTTCATTTCACCTATGGCCCAGCTCTGATCCCCTGAGTAAGTGATGGAAGGAACCCAGTTAAATGTTAGGGAGAGGTAAAATTGTATTGCATTTTTTGCTTATTTCAAAGTAAAACTGGGTATTCATTTGCAAGCAAATTGTTATTGAGTAAGACTTCTGTTAAGACAGTCTCTTTGACAAGAGTGGAGGCCAGATTTCAAGAGAAGTTTCTGCTGTAAGAAGTTTCCTTTGTAGGCTGCTGTGGAAAGTTTAATTTAGACACCTTTTTACGTCCAAGAATAAAACCATGTCAACATCCAAGAATATGGCCCTGTTTTTGTGTGTGTGTGTGTGTGTGTGTGTGTTTTGCTTGTTACCTAAAATATAAAAAGCTCAGCCAGATTCTGCAGTAATAGTTTCCTCAATCAATACATATAATAATCTTAGAGCTTTGTTGATCATATCATGTAGAGTATTTTGCTAATGAGTGTACTGTTGATGGATATTGAATTATTTTAAATAATATTTTAACATGTTTATCTCAATTCTAAGATGATTCTTGGTCTATTAAAGACCCTTCATTAACAGTCTAAAATTTTAGAATGTGAGCTGTTTTTACAACCTTGTGCTCCTGAATCCTGTGGTTTGTTCCTAGTAGTGTAGGGAATATAGCTAATAAAATTAGTCCATAACAAGTAGTTGTCCTCATTCTGTATCTTAATCCTTTGTGTACACTCGAAGAGATAATGAAACCCAAAACTAAAGCTCAACCCATGTCAAGAGTATGACGCAATTCGTAAGTGAGGTTAGAATGTCATAGCTACCCAACTGCTTTTTGCAGTACAAATGGCAGGTTGTCTACTCTTTCACACCACCTGCAATTGCTGATCTCTGGTAAAAGGCAAAGACAAAATCTGCATATTTGCTTAAATTTCTTGCTGTTTGACATTAAATCACAAATTTCATTAATATCAACTTTTACTATGATGGAAAGACCATTCTGTGATGCAAAGAAAATCAATGCTCCTTCAACCCTGGAGCTTCTCCTCACAGTCTACAAATCTATTTTGCTAGCACCTCAAGGCAATGTGTATTGGAGGAGTCAGGCTGTCCTGGAGCTGCCAAATAACAACTGTCCTGCAGCAAGTTACTGAACCTCTTGCCAAATTTCCCTGTCTATATAATGGGGATAGTGCTTACTTCCCTACTGCATAAAGATGTGATAATTTTAAGTAAAGATTATACAATGATTAGAAAACCATAAGGTGCTATGTAAGTGCTATTTACCCAATTAAAATGTCATATTCTTTCCTGTCATTCCAGATTATAGAGAGCTCTGTGTAATTAGTAGCTTTCTCCTTAATAATCAGCTTCCTCCATAGCTTGTTTCACTTAGTGATGGTTAGAGTCTTCCCTTTTCATGACTCTCTGGAGCTGACATTTGAAGTTTAAATCCGCCAAAGCAGCAGCAGTGTTTTTGTTACACAAAACCCCCTAGATGTGGCCTCAGAGGGAACTCCATCAGCTTGATCTGCATTGGCCTTCTGTGTAGCACAGGAGCATTTTAATCACCTTGTCTAAACCTAAATTGCAACAATTTAATTCAAATCTGTTAGTGTCAATCCCTGTGTGGACACTTAAACCTGAATTGATAAATTTACAAACACAAATTAATCAGCTATAAACTGAATTTAAATCTAAGTGAATGTCAATGTTTTCACCAGTTTAGCATGCCTTTAGTTACATTGGAACAACCCTGTGTGTAGACCAGGCCTAACCTTGCTCAGAGCAGATTTAGGCAATGCTGTACCAGAACACCGATTGGATGCAGGAGAACTATTGCAATTACTAGTGCAGCTGTGAAAATGGGAGGCTAAGAATGTCAGTTGCAGTTTGGCTACTGACAGAAGGGGGAGGGATACCTGATATGTGTTTGGGGCATAGAGGAAGCCCACGGAAAGGTTCATGTTGGAGAAAGGGTGGGGGTGGGGACAGTTTGTAAAAGCATTTGAAATGTATAGAATTGTGTTTGGCTAGTCCATATCCTTCCCCTTATTGCTAACATACCTGATGATGATAAAATCAGGAGGCTAGGTGGTCTGTGCACTTGGACTTGATGTACTGACCCTTCTACTTCTGTCACTAGCCTTAACACTAATGCTTTAGTGTTCTCCGAGGAATGAGTGTTGGAACTTTCAGTGAGGTTAGCCACTGACAGAGGTTTACATTGTGAAATCCTCTATTAAAACTGCTCCCCTGCTTTTTTAGTAAGCTCATGAGAGACCAAGGACTGAAATAGTTTCAAGAACAAACTTCGTTCCCCAACCCCATCTTATTCTCTCTAGGTTATGCTCTCAGTGGAATGAGAAATGCTGTTTGCTCTGCCACTGTCCTGGTTGTACCTGGTATGTAGAACCAAAAGGTCTTTTTGTGCTGCATAAGTGTCAGTCCTTTGACGGGCAGTAACACTTCTAAATAAAGAGAGAGAGGAATTGAATAACTTCTTTTGAATCAGATGTCCTGGAGGTTGTGTTTTTTGCAGAGTGTAATAGGTTTGTTTGATCAGTGTGTGGCACAAAAGAAAGCGATGACCTTGTCTTTCAAACTCAGCCCTGATAATGTTTTGAACTCTTCCAGCTTGTCAGCTGTGCATTCCAGGACACCAGTGAGCGTTAGAATGTGTCTAGCATAGGGGGAAAAAAAACAAAGAAAAATAGCCTGTCCTGAGACAAGGACTTGACCTAAATCTTAAAATAGAGCCAAAGAACAGAAAGTTCTATTTACATCAAAGCTGGCCTGCCCAGGAGGTAGCAGCAGTGCACTGCCTTGCTCACTGGGGTTTAGAAACTTGGAATGCTCCCAGCTGAGAAGATCTTAACAGTTGGCACAAGTGAGATGCTTATGTTGGCAGCTGATTCAAGAACTTTATACTGCCTGTATCAACCCAAGGCCCTCTTCCTATTTTGGCTTGTGGTACAGTACTTTTCCGTGCTGGCTGTCACAATATCATCTTTTCATTTGAACTATTTAATTTTTTTTTTTTCCTCCTCGTGTTCAGCATATAATGTAGGTAGAGTTTCCCTTGAGACATTCAATTGGCGGATGATGTGAAGCTGGTAACTCAGGAGCAAGATGGAGCCCAGCGATGTTCCTGTAAACTTCAGCACTGTGCTGTCAGAGCAAGGAAAAGCACAGTAAACATATATCCTCCTTGTGCTCTTGTGTGTAAGCTGCAGTCAGTGTAGTTCCAGCTGGAGATTAGACAGGCTTTGCAAACTTCTCAGAAAACTGGTAAGAAATCGCTCTTGAGGCTTTTTTCATCTTACAAATCTTGACAGGGTCCTTTATCGATATATTGTCAAACTGAGTGGGAGGGATAACATGGCTTAACCTCTGTTGGGATCTCTTTTTCTAAGCATAAGGTTGTAGTATCTAAGGGCACATAATTATCTGTGCAAATCCACTAGTCAATGGAGTTGTGTAAGATCCAGGCCAAACTTGGCCCAGGTGTGTGCGTATCACTGACATCTACTTGCCAGCATGTCAGGCCTGTTGAAGTGACTGTTGCCTCTCGGGTGGTGTTGGAGGCTAATTGAAGGTATAAGCCCTGGTATTACTCTGAGTAATAATGATTCTCCCATTAATGCAGGTGCTAACTGGCCTGAATTCCAGCTCTGCTGCTGACTGAATGGTCAGAACTATTACCAAGTGCAGAACAGAATGTGGAGATGGAACTCTGATCCTTTCTCCACCTCTGCAGTAGGGCTTCCAATAGGTGTGTGTGGGGGAAGCTAGCTCCAATTAATCTTGCAGTGGTTGTTCTGTGGAGGAGAATGTCAGACTGGTCAGTTTTGTAAAGTCTTGACTACTCTTCTCCTTCCACCCTTGCCTCCATTTAAAGTCAAAGTACTGAGATGTGTGGGCTCAACTGTAACCCAGGTCTGCCACATACCCTTTCTATGACTGGAGGTGGTACCTAGCCTCTGGACTTAGTTTCCCCATCTGTGAAAAGGCAATAAGTATAACTAGCCAGCCAAGTGTGGCTTGAGGATTGTCAAATGTTAACTCTTCTCTTACTCCCACTGGCAATGCTTATCTCAATACGGGGATGCTTCTGCCAATAACACTCAAATGCTAGGAGAATGTGTGTGTCTGTGAGACAGACAGGTTTAACCCTTCGCCCGCTGCATCCTGATTGCTGCCAGACTGTTTTGGGCAGCATCATCACTTGGAAAGGACGGCAGGAAGCAAGGCGAGCTATTAACCTAGTTTTAGTTGTAGTGATTTACTGTTCAGACTGCAAATTCAGAGAACCTTTCCATAGTAGAAAGTACAACATCCATCGTCTGGCCCTACATAGGGGAAGAGACATTTACAAGGGCTGACCCTGCTGTTGCTACTAGAATTCTTGGCCTCATCTAGGAAATCATGTTCTTGGGCATGTGGCCATTATGTGAAATGAAACAGTCCCTCTCTCAGGCAAGGAGCCTTGAATCTGTGCTCACGCTGGGATGAAAGAAAAGGCAGTGACCTACCTCAGCCCAGTCCATTCTCAGGAATAGCCCAGTGATGAATGCTCTAACCAAGGGCCACATAATAGATCTCACTAGCGGATAGCTTTGTGTTATATTATTGAAGATGGCTGCAAGACCAGTCCTGGGGCGAGGGTGCCTTACAAGAGTACTATGATGATAAATTTCTGGGCAACTAAGTATTGACCCAATTGAGGTATCACTCCCCACTGATACAGCTACCTCGCCCTTTTCCTCTGCTCTGTGTAACCTCCCCTCCTCATGGGTGGGTTGTGTTCAGTGCCAGTAAGCAGTAGAGCGGTTGGCATACTCCAGACTGTCAATGCTCCAGGATTTGCAGCTCCACAATCCTCAATGCATATGCAGCTCTCCCCATGGGAAATGCTGCAGCAAGCCTAGACCCAGATTTCATTGTGGCAGGATAAGGGGCGATCAGAAGTGATGTCAGCCTGAAAGGTTGCCCTAGGCCATCCGTTTCTCCTCAATGATTGTGGTGTTTGGGGACTGGATGGCTCCAAAGACTGAAGATAAGATATAGAACCCTCCAGTGGGATGCTATAGGGTCAAATCTAGGCCTAATAGCAGTTCAGAAGCCTATAAAATGAGTTGGTGGATTCTTAGGCCAACTTCTAGTCTAAACCTCCATCCTCCTTCCTCTGGCACTAATTTTCCTGTGTGCTGGCAGTCTTCTCAGAGAGCCTGTGGGCTGAATTGACCATAGAGATTGAATGATCATTTTCCCCTCAGGGGATGCTCCCTGCAGCTGAAGGCTTGAGACACCCAGGGGAGGGGGTGCCTGCTCTGCTCCGCTCCCCATGCAGCACCAGTTCTGTAGATTGAGAACCTCAGGCTTGCAGCACGGTCGAGCTGCTGCTCTTCACAGGTGCTAAACTGACAAAAACAAAGGTAAATACATTGTAACCTCTACTTGACTTCAGTGACGGTCCAAAATCCGGAGGAGAAGGGTAGCAATGAAGTTTAGCCAATAAGCTGGATTATCTTTGGGTTCAAGGTCTATTAGCCAAACTTGCCTTTATAATGGGCCCAATCAGAAACATCCCAGTCACCCCCAACTTGGGAAAGTATAGACTTGGCTCTGGCTTTTGCACCCCAAAAGTCCAGTCTGTTCAGCTCCAGCACTGTGTATGTTCGCTTCAAAGGGGACCTGAGGTTTAATGTTCAATGATTTCAAGTGGGAAATGTTTCTGAGCTGCCCACACACAGAAATTTCCAGGGCTTGCTCAGTCATGTGTACCCAGTCTTTTGTTGCATTACCACAGAGCCTGAGTGATATATTACATGGGTGTGGCTGGTAATTGTGCAGCCTCCTAAAGCAAAGCTCCATAGTTCAGCTGGAACAAATCTGTAACTTAGAGGACAAGCTGTAACAGGATCTGGGAGCTTTGGAAACTTGGCCTCGTTTTTATGCCCCTCCTATTGCTCCAGGTATTGAGAAGTTGACTGAAGACTGAGTCTGAACTGCAGGGAATTTTTCACTGATCAGATTTCTTCTTGCAGTGAAAGACTTCCATGATTCATTTACACAAGGGGAGTATGGGTTTTGGATCTGCTACCTCCCTTATCCACAAGCAGCTTTTGTTTAGTACCTTTAATAAGAAACCTCCAAGGCTCATACAAGGAGCAAGCCCATAGCTTGAGCCCAGTGCTGGTATTATAAACTGAAACAGAGGCTCCCAATGTGTAGCTTGTACAGACGTGGATTACGCTAAACTGTTCTGCACTAGGAGGGGCAAAGGTCCCTGGATCTCAAGAAAAGAGATCAAAAGGTGAATGAAGAAAAACCTGCCCCCAGTAGTTCACCGCCTTCTGGGTTAAGGGCCAGGCTTCTAATACCTGCCTTCTTTCTTGTGGGCATGAGGAACAATTGTAGCTTTGTCCCTGCCAATCATTATGGGACCACACCTTCCCACTGAGATATCAAAAGCAGCCCATTGTGCATACAAATCTGACTGAGACTTCTTAATCCTAAGACTTGTGCCTGTAATTTAGGCCCAGAATTAAATTGCATCCACAGCAAGGAGGCCACTCTAAAAATGAGGTATAAACATTGCTAGTGGAAATGTGGTAACTTCCTGGGAAGTTAAATAACTCCACCCCCACCTGGCTCTAGGGTTGGCTTTGTGCCTGGGTTCAGCAGGGCCATGTCCAGTGACCTATTCTCTCCTGCTGGAGATCCTCCTTCCGGGTCACGGCGGAGGCATGTTTCAGAGAGAGACAGGTTGTGGGAGGCTCCATGCGTGTTTGGGTGTGTTTATGGTCTAGGAGCAGTCATCTGGAGACTTTTACCAGCGCACAATTATGTGGAAAAAAATGTTCTACAAAGTTTATAAACTCTGTGTAGGGCGTCATGCCCCAATGCTCGCTGGGCAGGGTACTGGAGCGAGACTGAAATGTTGCCTCTTCTGCCATCCCAACGTGTTGGATTTGTATGATTTGGATACTAAAGCACCAGCTTGCTGCGTGTTTTAAGGCTTGCCTGTGATATGATCTTGCTCCATTATTAAGCAATGTTCTTTGACTTCATTGTGTAGGAAAAAGGGAGCCTGCCACCTGCGTAAACAGCATGGGTCTTACGGCTTTTGTTGTGGTTCTCAAATTTGTTTTCCATTTACTGGGTTTGCCTCTCAACTTGTCTCCAGTAACTAACCAAGAGAGAGACTATAATGAACTGGATAATGCAACACATTTCTTTGACAGTGGCCTATCTGTCCATCATTCAGAGTTATGCTCTGAATTTACAGGGGCACGTATGACTCCTGCAGGCTCACAATTGTGACCTATGCACATGTGACATGGGAGCTCAGGTTGCCTGTACAATGAGCTTCCTGCCCCTCAGGCTCAGCTGTTCTGCTTTTAAAAGCAGTAGAATAAAATTCTCTCAAATTCAGCCCTTTAGCCAGCTCCAAAGGGCAGCTTCGCCTATTCCTTTTTATAAAGGTAGTTTGGAGAACTCTGTTTAGAGCAGGTCCAAACACAGGCTGGTGTGGCAGTGCCAGCTTCCTCTACTTTCTCCTGCTATTGTCCTTTAACCTTGGACTGCTCTAGTAGGGGGCAGGGGCGGATAGTTCTGTCACCACAACTTGTTCAATCCTTGGCGCCACTGCTGAGACCGATACCAAGGGAGCCAGTTTATGATGCAGGCAGCTGTTAGCTGAAGTGGCTGTACCTCACCGTATTAACGTCAACCAAGCAGCTAAGCAGCCCTATGCTACCGTGGTAATATCTGATCACTACCAAGATAGGCTGTGTTTAAGCTGGCAAGTTGGAGCGGAAAGAGCTCCAGTGTTCCGTTCCAAATCCCCCAATCTATTCGATTCCCTTTCCCTGCTTTAATTCTTACCTGGACACAAGCATGGAATGGACAGGACTAGAGGTGACTGAATCTGGCACTACTTGCAGTTTGTTCCTGCAGTAGCAAACCAGGACACAGTGCAGCACAGATCCTGCTGGCATGGGCTTCTAAAATAGAACGCAGTGTAGCTCTTCTTTTTAAGGTGAACTCCAGCAAAGCATCAGATCCCTTTCAGCAGGCTTATGGATGTGACCTACTTGGTTCATTTAATCTCCCCTGTAGCCAATCTTGAACCTGTCCCTTTTGTCTGAATAACCCTTGTGTGCAAGTTTTCTAGTCAGAATCCCCGACCCCCTCTGTGTTCTTAACTAAAGCTGTGTGAAGAATCAATTTTTTTTTCCAGTTTGCTAGCTGCACTGGAAAAAAAGAATATTCTTGGCTTGACTCCAAATGAAAACTTTTTGGTTTTTCTCAGCACATCAGAACAAAGTGATTTTTCATTTTTTGTTTTCAGGCATTTTTAACAACCTCTCTTGATTGGTATGAGAAGCAAAGAGCAGTTTAAGTTTTGTGACTGGCATGTCCAAGTGGAGGTGTTGCCTGTCTCTTCTACTTCAATATAGCTCCCCACCAGGGACATAGGAGACTCCACTTCAAATTTTTACTCCGCTTCCTTGGGAGCAGGCACTTGAACTACCTACTGCAAGTGAGTATCCTCCCCACTGGGCTGTAGTGTATTCTAGGGTGGGGTTCTTAATCTCTGCTGTAGAAACTGTTCTGCTCCATATAAATAGTTAAATACGAATTAGGGGAGAGAGACTACAACCTGGTGGCAGAGCACATGCGTGGATGAGGACACACTGATTCTGTCCCTGTTACAATTAATATTTGTACCAACACCAAACAGCTTCAGCAGGAGAGAGTGAGGCCTGCCCCTGAGGATTGCGTGGCCTTGTAGTTAGAGCACTCCCTCAAGCTGTGGAAAACCCAAATACAACTTGCTCCAGCTCACACTGTGGGACTTGAATTCAGATCACCCATCTCTGGGGTGAGTGCTCCAACCACTGGGATAGAAGGGGAGCACCTCCACCACCTCTCCTCAGTTTTGTGAATGGCATGTAACTCCCTTTCTGAATGAAAATATTTGGAGAATTTGTGTAGAATTCATGAGTAGTTTTGGTTGACAACTGCATTTTTCATTTGCAGCAGTATAAGCCATGTTGGGCCCAGGATATTCGAGAGACGGGGTGGGTAAGGTCATATTTTATTGAACTAACTTCTGTTGGTGAAAGAGCCAAGCTTTCGAGCTACAGAGCTGCCCTTAAACGATAAAGTTTGTCTCTTTTGCCAACAGAAGCTATTACCTCACCCAGCTTGTCTAGTTTCCAAAAAATGCAGTTACGCAACTTGTCAAAAAAAAAGAACTTCCCCCAGCTCTAATTTGTAACTGCTGGTTATCATTTCTCTAAAAGTCCACATGCCAATGTTATGTGGCAGTTCCACATTACTGAGAGCATCGCCTGAGGACAGAGCCTTGACTGAAACGAGCACAGGGAGCAAATAATTTGGAGAAGACCTTATTTGGGGTTTAAATGCCATGGCAGCAGGCACTGGATAATCTGAGCTGGTGAATCTTTGCTCTGTAAGGCAGTCTGATGTAATGCATGGGGGACCCTGCATTGGGTCAGGCTGGTATAATAGGGCTAGATTTTCTTGTGTCCTACTTAACGGTTAATATAGGTAAAATGCTAAAGATTTCTAAAGACTCTGGCCAAAGATAAACACACCAAAGGGAGTACTGCTCCCTCCTTGCCCCCTCCTCCCTTGAACTTTCCAGGGAAATTCTGGCTGCATTTTGGTTGGTCAAGGCCTGAGACATTATCTAAACTTTACCTCCCCTCCGGACCCCCATCCAAGGGTCATGTGTGACTTTCAGTCCCATAAAGCAGTGGTTCTTAACCTTTCCAGACTATGTATTCCTTTCAGCTGTCTTTGTCTTGCATACCCCCAAGTTTCACCTCACTTAAAAACGACTTGCTGACAAAATCAGACCTAGAAGTACAAAAGTGTCACAGTGGCCTGTTACTGAAAAATTGCTGACTTTCTCACCTTTACTATATAATTATAACATTGGAATATAAAGATTGTACTGACATTTCAGTTTATAGTATATAAAGCCATATAAATAACTCAGTGTATGATGTTTGTAGTGACTTTGCGAGTGCTTTTTATGTAGCCTGTTGAAAAACTAGGCAAGATCTAAATGAGTTGATACACCCCTGGGGGTATGTGTACCCCTGTTCTGAGAGCCAGTGCTATAAAGTGAAGCTCACCCCTGTGGGGACAGACACCAGACTGTTTTGTTCAGCCCTGAGGATATAGTGTGGTGTGATCTTTGAGCTGTGATGAACTTCACCCCCTCAGGCTGTTTTACAGTTAATTATTGCTCAGCTTCCATTGTCTCTTGTGACCAAAACTGTAAAACCCAGCCCAATGGCCGCATGTGGTAGGATCAACTATTGGAATGAGTCAGGCTGAGTTATGTAAGCATCTTTTACCACACTCACTGTGTCTTTGAGTGCTAGGCATCCGGCAGCCTTGCTAGCCTTTTGGTAGCACGTCAGTGCATTCTCTGCACGTATTTTTTGTATGAATAACTTTTAGTGTATTAGAGCTAATTAAGTATACATGGGACTCCAAGAATGAAGGCTACAGCTAACATTTATTTTTAACTTGCTTTAAAAGCATTTAATTTTAAGAGTTTGACAGTCTTGTTCTGGTCAGCAGATTAGTGTGTGTCTGTAAGAGTGTTGATGTGATGTTTGGAATGTAACTTGCCATAACAATAGCGATTCAGATTTTGAACCAGCTGTCTTCAGTATAAGGATTTCTTACATGTGCCACCCACTGTAGTACTGGTGACTAGCTTTTCAAGTGTGTTCTGTCTATGTGCGTATTAGAGGGCCAAGGTGTAAAAAGGGAGCACCACATCTCACCTACTGGTCAGTCCTGTTCCAAGCCGTCCAGAGAAGGTAGTCTTGAATAGATGAATCTCATGGGGTGCCACACATGTCACAGCAGTTTTAGTTTAACAAACTGTGATCCTTCTCTTTGGAACTAAGTGGTAAGGAAGTAAGACTCTAGAGCAGTGTTTCCCAAACTGTGTTCCGTCGATGGGAATAGGTGTTCGTGAAAGAATCGTAATTTTAAAAAAGTGTCTTTACATTTTTTTTTATTTTAAATTTGGTATATTTGAAGCATATTTTAGAACTTTTTGCATGACTATAATTTAACATAAAACTCTTTCCGGTTATTGATAGATCTTGTATTGAATATCATGGCATAAAGAGAATTTTGATTCTTGCATTTGATTTTTGTACTATTTTATACGCACATTCCAGTTAGAAATAGTTAGTTCAAGTTATTTTAAATTTGTATTTTTGCTTTGTTCTATAAAATATATTTGAGGCTAAATAAGTTTTTTTGTTTTTTGTTTTTTTTTAATTTGAAAACCAAACTACTACAGAAGAACTGTTCCGTAAATATATACCAGGCTAAAGTGTTCCATGGCCAAAAGATTTTGGGAAACACTGCTCTAGAGGATAAAACATCAGCTTGGGAGTTAGTCCAGCCAAGACAGCAGTCAGATTTTGAGTTACCTTGACCAAGTAATCTAGCCCCTTCGCTTTAGTTTTGCCTTTGGGGATCCTTGATTGAAAGGCACCATGTGAATACAATGTATTAGAAATGTAGCAACTTGGAAGCATCTGTTAGATGCAATGTATCTATGTGCACTGAAATTTAGTTTATACAGGAGAGGAGAGTGAAGATAGACAGTTTGCAGATTAGAGCTGAGTGATGAACTGTCATAGTTGTCTAACTCCAGGAATCGGAATTATAGTGCTCAGTGTACTTACAACAACACTACCATAGTAGGAAATCATTCCATAAGCAGAAGAACTGCTAACAGTTTATTTCTAAGTCTCCCTATGTATTAAAAATGTACCCAAGTGTGTTTCAGCATTTTTGTAACAAGTATTATTGGAACAGTGTGATCTCTGGACAGTAAAGCTTTAAATACTGCACTGTTTGAACTGAAAAATCCCAATGATAAAAATCACATTTTGTTTAGCTTTGTTAGCTAGTGATGAGCTGGAGTGTCAAGAGATGGAGATTAGGGGCATTACATTTAAAAGGTTACTGAAGCTCATTTTGGAAACTGCCTTAGAGAAGGAAACACTCTACCCCCCTGGTCTTTCTAACTTTGCCTGGTTTGTTAGCTTGGCATTAGGGCATTATAGGACATTTGGGAGAGCTAGGTTCTTTAATAGCCTTAAGAGTCTTGAATCTTAGTTTTGTGGAGGCCAAGATTAGTTGAGATAATGGCTGGTGTGAGCACACCAATTGAAGCTAGGAGTCCAGCTAGTTGAGGCTGAGGCAAGAGTTTCATAGATCATAGAGTCAGCGGGTGGCAAGAGGGCCAGTACAAGGGACCCTTTCGGCCTTAATCTGTGGACCATGGGGAATTTTGTGGGTCAGGATAATCCTTATTTGCAAGATAGAAAAGGGCCAACAAGTAAAAAATTAGTTGGGAAAAATGTTTATTTTGAAGTTTCTCAGAGGGTTATTACAAACAGTGGAGAGCATTTAAAAAATTAAGTGATCAAAAGTACTCAACAGTGTCCCTTAACTACACACTAGCCCCTGCACAGAGGGAAAAAAAAAATCACATCAGCGAGGAGGTCAATACTGCAGAAAGAGCAGCTGGCATCTGCATAGTTCTAGCAGGAAAGATTGCAGTGCTGTTGCTGCTAGTAATGGTCATCCTGGCATTAATAAGACCGTGCTGAAGTATGTACACTTATACCTGCAGAAAACAAAGTGCATAAAATAACACGCCAAGTAGGTATTGTAGAATAAATTTATTTACCTGAAACAATGAAATTTAAGTGTGATGCTTATTATTGTCAGCATTGAAATAGACAACTGATCTTGTTAACAACTTCTAAAGGTCACATGCAGTTGTTTTAACTGACACTTTGTTTTGTAGAGAAATGCATCACACAAACACTTGTATTGCACCAACATCTGTCTACTGCTTTAGATTTAATTAAATAAGTTACATTAGTGCAAGAGAGGTATCTTTGCACACACAAAATAAAAAATCTGAAGTTATGAATTGGAGGCTTACAGTTTAAACATTCAATATCTGTAGTTTTTTACTGAATTTATAAATAGTATAGCATATTGTACATAGCTGTTCATAAAGTAGTATGTTTAGATGATACAATACAGAAAGATTTGGCTACTTACAACTGAAGGCATGCATTAGTCAGTCTATTATACATTTTATACAGAGAAATATGGAGACTTGGCTGACAGCTCCTTAATTTTGGCCTAATGTTTAAGAATAAACAGTCTTCTCCATGCAGCTAAGAAACCAAACTTCTCTGGAGAGTTTTTTCCTGATTTGTTAAGCTATATTGCACATTTGTACATTTGTATAACTGAAGCCCTAATGGTACCACACATTTCCTCCATAGAGCACACAATGAGTTTTGTTTTAGGGAAAGCAGTTTTTTGTGTTGTTTTTTTTTTTTTACATGATACATGCAGAGGTTTTGCCAGATGTGTTGCTAAGACACATGCACGCAACAAAACAACCTTACATTTCTGCAAAATTGTTTAGGAAGTGATTACTCCAGCAATGCTGAAAAGGAAAGAAAAAGGCATGAGTTAGTGAAAGGATGAATAATGCTATATCATTATAAAAGCAAGACTTGTAAGATCAATAGAGAGAAGAGAGAATGTTAAATTGGACAACTGATCCTTTAATTGAAAGGACACTGTCAGGTTTAAAAACCTAAGCTTAATCAGTGACAAAGATCCCATGGACTCCTATAGGGCCAGCATTTGTCACTAAAAGATTGAAGGTGAAAGAATTAAAACCTAATTTACTTTCATGTAGTTTTGCATTTCTCTGGCTAGCCAATGGAAATAGACAAGGCTCTTAACTTTCAGGTACTTATGCACAGACTTAAGATTTTAATATTTGAACTAACCCTAGCATCAATTTAAAAAAAAAAAATTTTTTTAAATTTGTAATGTCTCTAGCAACTTTTTGAAATTATTTTTTTAAATAAGCTTTGGCTCAAAGTTGACCTAAGTGTCCCTTTAATTATTCAGGCTGTGCAACTAATTCTGGAAGAAGTCATTAAACTATATAGACAAGAGGGTGTGTAATAAAGTGACTTTTACCCTGTATTTAGGGATAAAGAACAATATACTCTAATTCCCTACAGAGTTCTTATGACTGCACTGTAAAACACTGCACTTAGACCCTGTACAGTGTAGGCTATGCTGCTAAGATTTTTCAGAGTATGATTAATATTAATGCAATTAAAACTGTGATTAGCAGAGATTAGGGAAACAATGGTTAGAGGTGCAAAAGATAAACGAGACAAGTGCAAGAGAAACAGACAATTTTGTATCAGATTTACCTCTTTCCCCTCCCATCTCAGCAAATTCCATCATCCTTCCTGTTTGAGCTGTTTGCCATTGTATTCCACATATCAGCTGTGTTCTTGGAAGAAGCTAGAGGACTGCTGTACTGCATTTTATCACCACCGATTAAAACCTCATTTTCCTGCATTTAAATTTTTATGAAACAGTCTTCCCACAAATGTTAGCCATGTAGCAATTTTATAGAATGGAATTTTTATATAGTATCTTTCAGATTTGGTCTCTTGAAGTGTTATCTAAAGTAATCAGCTACCATTCATCTTCCATTTGTGTAGGTAAAATGGAGCAGCCATTAAATATGGCTCAGAAATAACTCTTTAGAAAGCTGGTATTAGTGAGAGGAAATGGTGACAAGAGTCCACACTATCAAGACATCTGAGCAGCCCTAGACTAGGTGCATCCAAACAAGTCACTTCACCAGCATCTTCTCTCCAGCTAGAAGCAGCATTAGGTAAGATTTTTAGCATCCCAGAGAGGGTGCTCTTGTCCCAACCAAAGGGGATGCTTTCAGATTTTGACAAACTTTATTCCAGCATAAGCCTTAGAAAGGCACATCTTTCATCCAGCTGTCTTTCACCTCGCCTGCTACAAACCTAGGTTCCCTTTTGCCCCTCATGCATCAGGGATCAAAAAGGTTAAGATTACCAAAGGAGAGCATTGAGGAACCCAGGGTGCAGTAGCTGACACTGGAGAAAGCTCAGAAGTGTGAAAAGGAAAATGGAAGCAGAGTCAAAAGGCACAGGAGTAAGTGTTCAAAGAAACACTGGTGCAGTCTGGAAAGGGGAAATGCAAGTTACTTTGCAGCTAACTCGTAACAAACATCCACAAGATACGTCAATGGGATCATGAGAGCAGTTGAATGCAAACCTGTGCCTATTTCCTCCCCTCTCCCCACTGTAAAACTTACGAAGTTCGGTTAGAAAGAATGTGGAAATTTCTCTTCCAGAAAAATAAACACGCAGTTGAACTGCCCCTCAAAGATGAAGCAGGTAGCTGGGACTCAAAAGGGATTCTAATATGAAAGTTTAAATTTTGGCAAGAAATTCTACTTTCTTAGAAGTAATGCATTTTTTTTTTGCTCAAGCTATTACTTTGTGGTTGTCAGAACCCTTTCCACTTCTCATCCTGTATATCTAGCCTGATTCTTTTGGCTACAGACAAGATGCAAGCATATCAATACTGCTTTTTAGTAGGATTGTCAAGTAATTGCAGTTAACTCACATGATCAACTCAAAAATTAATTGTGATTTAAATCACACTGTTAAACAATAGAATAGCAACTGGAATTTATTAAATATTTTTGGATTTCCTACATTTTCAAATCTTGATTTTTAAATTAAAACAAAACAAAGTGTATAGTGCTCATTTTTACAGTGCAAATAGTTGTAATAAAAATATAAACAGAAGTAGTATTTTTCAACTCACCTTGTATTTCTATACTTGTACAATCTCTTTATTGTGAAAGTGTAACTTACAAATGTAGAATTTTTGTTACCTAACTGCACTCAAAAACAAAACAATGTAAAACCTAGCACCTACACTCCCACTCAGTCCTACTTCTTGTTCAGCTAATCGCTCAGACAAACAAGTCTGTTTATATATATATGGGACATAATGCTGCTGGCTTCTTATTCACATAACCTGAAAGTGAGAACAGGCATTTGCCTGGCACTTTTGTAACTGACATTGCAAGGTATTTGTGCCAGATATGCTAAACATTTTTTATGCCCCTTCATGCTTTGAGCTCCATTCCAGAGGACATGCTTCCAGGCTGATGACATTCAATTTAAAAAAGTGTGTTAATTAAATTTGTGACTGAACTCCTCGGCGGAGAATTGTATGTCTCCTATTCTGTTTTACCTGTATTCTGCCATATTTCAGGTTATAGCACTGTCGGGCGATGACCCAGCACATTTGTTTGTTTTTTAAGAACAATTCCAGTGCAGATTTGACAAAACACAAAGAAAGTACCAATATGAGATTTCTAAAGGTAACTACAGCCCTCAACCTAAGGTTTAAGAATCTGAAGTGCCAGCCGAAAGCTCAGAGGGATGAGGGGTGGAGCTTGCTCTCAGAAGTCTTAAAAAGAGCAATGCTTTAATGCGGAAACAACAGAACTGGAACCACCAAGAAAGAAAATCAACTTTCTGCTGCTGGCATCTGTCTTGTGATGAAAATGAATATGTGTTGGTCTGCATTGCTCCAGATCATTATTGAGCAGACCCTGTCATTGGCATGCATCCATGCCACCTGCATGATGGTTGAAGCATGAAGGAACAAATGAATTTCTAGCACTTCTGGTACATAAATATCTTGCAACACCGGCTACAACAGTGCCCTGCAAACATCTGTTGTCGCTTTCAGGTGACACTGCAAACAAGAAGCAGACACCATTTTCTCCTTGCAAATGTAAACAAACTTGTCTGAGCAATTACCTGAACAAAAAGTAGGACTGAGTGGACTTGGAGGTGCTAAAGTTTCACACTGTATTATTTTTAAATGAAGTTACCAATGCAGAATTATGTACAAAAAAGTAAGTTGCACTTTCATGATAAAGAGATTGGCCACCCTGCTGTTGTGCAATCTGTGGCTCTGGAGCCACCTGTGGCTCTTCAGAAGCTAATATGCAGCTCATTGTATAGGCACCAACTCCAGGGCTGGAGCTACAGGTGCCAACTTTGCAATGTGCTGGGAGGTGCTCACTGCTCAACCCCTGGCTCTGTCACCAGAGTCCCTTCTTTCTTCCTCACTGATTCCTTATGATAGACTTTTGCTCCCTACGTAACACTTGTAAAGGGAAATTAGGCTGCCAACAGGGCAGGATAGTTCACTATGGTATCCTAAAGTCTCCCTTTCTAATTCAGCATTCAAGCGCCTTTGAGCCATCTTATGTTATTTAAGATAACTTTTGAGCAGCCTCTTACTGAAAGATTAACTTGTGCATTGTCAAGTGTGGATTAAGGAAGCATTCTCAACATTGAATCCTGGGGTCAGAGGCTGTAGAGCACCTACAATAGCTCCATGATGGGCATCTGCTTGAGCTGGTTCGCTCAAGAGGATGAAGGCAAACATTCATCCAGCACAAGGGACAATGAGTCTGATAGACCTTGAAACTTGGCATATCTAGGCAGCTTAAGTCCATCTCTGGTGCCAACTCTTGGAAGGCTAGAGGGTAAGATTCCTTATGCTTTAGTAATAGCAGCTGCCTTTGAAACAGCAGAGAGGAGGTAGAATCTGCATGCCTCAAGTAGAATTTTTCACAGTGAATGCTTACTAGGTACTAAGTTGGTAGAGAGCACTTTCATGCTCCAACGTAAGATAATGCCCCTAACAGATTGCTAGAGTTTAGAACCTCAGGTTTAAAAAAATAAGCAAGCTGAAGTCAACCCAGGTTTTTCCCTTGCTGTTCAGCCTGCTCCACCCCACAATTCAGATTTCCTGCCTTCCCCCTTAAGTGCCCAGTGTTATATGCTGCTCTCTGCAGGAGCAGGGTTGCACTCATCCTCTAAAATCATACAAGTAGGTCCTTGGAGATGCATGACACTCCCTTAAGAGGGTGGGCAGTCTGCTTCGGAGACAGATGCTTCCAAAAAAACCTCAAACCAACCTTTCAAAGTCCTTGTTTTGAACTGGAGAATCTTTGCAGACCTTACAGTGTTCACTGTTGGTGCACTATTTAAATTCAAAATGTTTAAAGGAAAAAGGCAAGTTTTGCTATTAACTTTAACTATTAATGCTGACACGACCAGAAAACCTTAAATGTTAACCCCCTCACCCCCCCCCCCCCAAAAAAAGAACACCTCACATGTAAACCTCAACTGGATTCAGTTTTAAGTGACCAGAACAATTTCATGGCCTATTAATTTCGGTAAAAGCAAGTCATGCTTAGAAGATGGTTTAGTGAAATGGAAAAGTTGTCCCAAAAGTAAATAATTTTGTATCGATAGTATTTCTGATGTTACACATGTAAGTACAACCCACTGGCTTGTACTTAAAGTGCTTGGATTGTATGTGCACCTTGTTCCAGGGTTTGTGGATCTGACATTCCAAAGGTTTAACAGCTATAGTTCCCCCTGGAGCTCTGGGTGCAGATGACCTTTCTGGAAACAGGCCCTGTCTTTATAACTAAATGCCTTTAGAACATCAAGTTCAACTTTAGCAAATATAATTAAAACTACAATTAATTAAACCTAAGATGACAGTCCATATTAGTGGTTTTAGTGACTGTCTCACAAAGGCCCAATCCAGAGAATATCATCTGCTATATTAGGGAAGTTGCTGTGGAAACTGTTCCCTGTGTTCCAAGAAACAGATACTGCTGAATCGTGAATGTTGACCAAGCATGCTAGGTTTACACTGCCGCATGGATGAAGTTGTAAATCACTAGTTCTTGGGAAGGATGTGCATCCTGCTGCAAGGAGAGAGCCTTCCATGAGCTGCACTAAGGGTATTCAGCCCAATATTAAAAAGTACATTAGTTAATATGTTCAGGGACTTGCATCAGATCAGTGTCATTTGGTAGGAGAGTACAACACCCCACAGTGAGCCACAGACACTAAACAGAAGGGCTTTCCTGGCACTCTGCAGATGTGGAATTCAGCGCACACCAGAAGGGTGTAAACTGTGGAGTACTCTATAGTGTTGCAGTCTAACAGCCCTGTGTACACTCTGCTGATGCACCTTAAAAGGTTCCTAGTGCATGTTAACAGAACTACATCATTGCTAAGGCCCTGCCAAATTCATGGTCCATTTTGGTCAATTTCACTGTCATAGGGTTTTAAAAATCATAAATTTCATTTCAACTATTTAAATCTGAAATTTGATGATGATGTAATTGTAGAGCTCCGGACCAGGAAAGGGGTCACAAGTTATTGTAGGGTGGGCTGTAGTATTCCTACCCTTATTTCTGCACTACTGCTGGCAGCCCTGTAGCCTTCAGAGCTGGGCAGCTGGAGAGTAATAGCTGCTGACTGGGAGCCCAGCTCTGAAGCCAGAGCAGCCACCAGCAACAGCGCCCAAGTAAGGATGGCATGGCATTGTCACCTTTGAGGGCCCAGCTCTGCAGGCAGCAGTGCAGAAGTAAAGGTGAAAATACCATACCATGCCATCCCTGCTACTGGCGAGTCTCTGCCTTCAGCGCTGGGCTCCCAGTCAGCAGCTACTACTCTCTGGCCACTCAGCTCTGAAGGCCGCAGCACAGAAGTATGGGTGGCATGGTATAGTGTTGCCACCCTTACTTGTGGGGCATTGCTTCAGAGCTGGGCACCTGGCCCACAGCCACAGCTCTCTGGTTGCCCAGCTTTGACGGCAGTGCAGAAGGGTGGCAATACCATGACCCTCCTAAAATAACCTTGTGACCCCCCTGCAACTCCTTTTTGGGTAAGGACGCCCAATTTGAGAGAGACCTCCCCAGCATAGGGTAAAGATCAGATTTCACAAGGAGAGACCAGATTTCATGGTCCGTGATGTGTTTTTCAAGGCTGGGAGTTTCGTAGGGCTCTAATCATTGCGCACTAGGAAACTTTGAGGGTGTCAGTAAGGTCTACACTGGCCATTAGGAGTGTAACAGTATAGAGTGCGCTGCAGTTTACATCCTCTGATGCACATTGCCACACTGTGTGGACAAGCCCTTGGTCTGCATATAGGAGACACAACAAATAGTTGGGAGTCATGTGCTGTGACTTCAGAGTGGTGTTTTATAGTTACTGTATTTTGGGGGCATTTAAGCTTCTGCATCTGAAACAAGGTGAAAGGATGGAACCTATGTTATCCAGGCCCCTCTGGTTCCTTGATTTAATTGATCAGTTGCCTTCAACAAAATAATGGCCCAACTGCTGGTAAAAAAGATTTAAACCAACACACCCTCTGCCATTTTACAAAGCCACTGTGCCCCCAGTGCTGCTTTCAAAGGCTCTGCACTAATCTGGCTGAGGTTAACAGGAATGTTCCTTTTTGTCTTTTCACATGAACGTTGTACAAAGAAAACGTTTCCATTCAATGGAAACAATCACTGGATTTTTCTGTTACAACGTGAGCACTCTAGGTACCTGAGAACATAACTGGAATGGATACAGTCTGCTTGGAAGCAGCATTTCACATTTTCTGTGGTGGGTGTATGTCTGCAGAATAAAGACATGTCTGATCATAAGCATCAATAGATGTTGAATTGATGCTTGATTATCAGATTCAGACAGCAGCTATCAATAGCTTTGAAAAAGCTTACAGTTGACTTGACCTAAGCGTGGGGTAATCTTGGGCAAGAACTCTAATTTCTTTCTGCACTCAAGCTGCTGGTCCCAAAAAGCACTGTCATCCTGAATGTAAAGGAATTTGCTTCAATAATTTGGGCCTTATACTATAGGATGCATACTCTAAAATGGTGATAATAATGTAGCACAGCAGAGTCTGACAAGACACAGCATGGAATGAAGGAAATTACTATTTATTCTTTGACATGTATACAGCATATGCCATTGTACAGCAAGTCACCACTCGGATGGTGAAATGGAAGAGAAATACTCACTTTAGTCGATGAATTTTGGAAGGCATTGGAGAAAAACACCACAGTTAGGACTGTTAATGACTTACACATTGTTGATACAGGACTGAATTTGAAAACATGCTCTAACATTTATCATAATATAATGAAGGTGGTTAGTGCCACATTAAAATAAAAATAGTTCTATACAATATGTTCATTTGGTCATGTGCTATTTACAGATTTTACAAAAAACACACACGAGCTTGTTATTTCTCTAAGTCAGGCTAAAACAAGGCCAGCAGAGTAACTCAAAATGTGTAACTGATCAATGCCCTAACTAAAAGTGTAAGAAATCCAATTTTCTAACTATGCAGTGCAAGTTATTTTTTTCCAGGTCACAATACAAAAGCCCTGATCTAAGAGACTGAAAAACATCTGACACACGTAAATAAGGTATTAAAAACGGAACTTAAGCCATGTTTTAGAGTTAAAAAAAAGAGAATTTTCTTTGTCCATTTAAAAGTTGAAGCTAGACTGAAGTAGTGCCCCTTTTTTTCCCCCCTCCCCCCCCAGTAAAGTGGGCAACACTGGCAAAACAAGGTTATAATAAAATACATTAGACATTTAAATAAATAACCTTAAAATACTACGTGTGTTGAAGGGATGGCAGAAGAACCAGCAGGTTCCACCTGGCATTTAGTTTTCTGCACAAGAATGAATAGTCATACCCTACCTCTTACAGAGACTGATGTAAACAAGACAGTCAGGAACCTAAGATGAGGGGCACACGGAGGGGCCAAAACAAAACAAAACAAAACTGACTGAGGTAGCAGTACTCTCTGCCCAGTGCAGAAGAATCGGCTTATGAATAACAAAATAAACTGACATCAACTGAAGTTCAGATGATCATGCAAAAGACAGACAGTTGCATGCTCTTTTAGTTTTAGAAAACACATTCATGCCCTAAAATCTGCTACCAATTTAGTTTGATAGTGTCCGCTGGCTCAAAAAAAAGTTTTGTTTTGTTTTTTTACAAGGATGAATAGACTATTAAACAGAACACTGTACATGCTTTTTCATCTACAAAAAAATATTTGCATAAAATAGTGTTAGTTCTCTGTACATGTCAATGGACACTTTAATTGTGTATAAAAGAGGAAAATATTGCCCCCACTGGAGTCAGAAAAAGCAAAACACAAAATCTAGAGTATGAAACCTCCATCACCGGCAAATATGTTCATGTGAAAATTCAGCAGAAATCGACAGTTGCTTTAAACAATAAAAAAATTGATTAAGTTAAACATCTTTATGTAAAATCATCACTATGTCAGTCAAGACCAGAACATATCACTAAAGTTAGTGTCTGTACTGTAAAGCCAGATAAGCAAGGGCATAGTAATGAGCACAAATGGCCAGGAAATCCCTTCGGTGCATGCTGATAAAGAACATGGTTTGGTGGCAGGCTTCACGCAATCTTTACCAGGTTCCAGGTAGTTACGAGCTGCAAACTTAAGCGTCTCATCCAGCAGAATTACAGGTAGTGAAAGTTTCAAAACCATCAGCCACTGTGTCACATTCAGAGGTGTGATTTGGAAGATTAGCTGTGGAAGAGAAGCCAAATTTTAGATCTTTTTACTTATAAACAAAAATAAAAATCAGTGTTTTTTCTTCTTTGAAATGCAAGACATTGTTACAGATAACTAGTTTTGCCACTCATGTCTTTTCATGTAGCTTGCACACAATTAACAAGTTCACTTACCGGCAGTGGTTCTACATAAAGGATAAGAAAATGGAGTGACATGGACAAGCAAATAGAACCCAGCAGCCAGATATTCTCCCATGGAGGCATCCTCAGTAAGGACTGGTTTTCTGATAAACTGTAACAGAAACAATGCATACATAAGACAATCAACAAGGCACATTAGGCATTTTAGCAGGCCATAATTCTGTGCTGGTGAGGTAAGAATATCTAAGAACAAGACAGTTAGGGGGCTGTTGACACTTTTGGTCATTAATCAGTGTTCAGATTATTAAAGGCTGTTTTTAAAGTAACTAGTTGCTGTATTAAAATAAAAAGATGTTACACAATGCTACTAAATTCTTCTAACAACAATTTATTAGACTAATGCTGTATAATAGCAATATGCTAATGTACTTCAAAGAGATAACAGGGGTTATACTGCTTTGAATATTAGACTGCATTTTAAACTAAAATGACTGTCCATCTTAATTAGCAGAGAGTTTACACAGGATTAGAGTTAGGCCCATTTTAATAGCCTTGTGCTATTTAATAGATCTGACAAACAGTACTCTTGTTTAAATCTCTTTTCTGCGCAGGTTCACTTGATTTAAGTTTTGGCTGTACTAGAGGATATTTTTGCAATATAGAGTTTAGGAAGAGGAATCTCAGATGTAGAGTATCTTAAATGTAGAGCTAATGCACCATCCTTAATTTTCAAGTTACAATTTTTAAAAAATTTAATTAACCTCCAATTTGTTTCTTCAAATACCCTTGGCATATTGTGCTATTTAGGGGTTTCCATTTATAATTTAGTATTAATTAGTTGAGGCACGCTCCCTTAGGGCAAGAAAAACTATTTTTCATATATTTAACAATCTTATTTTAGGTCTCCTTGATATCACTTTATAGCAGAAGTATGAGGGATAATGTGATTGATCAGTCTTAAATTAAACAGTGGAAAATATCCCAGCAGTCTAATACCGAAATCCCAAGGGTGAATTGAGGGAAGGATTTAAAATGTTACTCTTTGCTTATAGGGTAAGATCTCAAATGTGCTCTAGGAAAAACAATCCTTTGGCCTTCAATAGACAAACTCAGGAATTCACCATTTCCTCACTGTTATCTATTACTTGAACTATCCATGCATTAAGAAAGGACATGCTGTATAAAACTTTACAATTTCAGGCAAAATGCTTTAAGTGAATCTCAGCTTTCTACATCAGACATAACTAACCTGTTGAGAGCATTACACATCTCTATGGTGACCAGAACAGAAAGTGCCATTGTCATTGGGTATGGTGACTCAAAGACCACACAGTCTACATCTGTGAATTCTGGGTTTTCCTCATTGCACTGTAGGAAATGACTCTACAACAGAATACAATTAGCAAGCACTCGTTATTTCAACAATGATAATTAGCTATTTACAAAAAATTGAAAGTGGGATGGTGCAGCAGTCCAGCACTAGCATTATAAAAGCCTGTGCCTATAGAGGCCAACATCAGGAAGAATTACTTTAGACTTCCATCTCTGCTTCAAACAATTCACATTAATCTGATATGTAAAGAAATCTTCCCATAAACGACATCTATGGTCCATCAAAAACAGTTTAAAGAAAACAAGTCTGTTCTACCTTTCAGCTTTTTAAGCTGTTAACTCTGAATAAGCAGGATTATTTAATAAATTAAAGATGGTCCTTCTGCAGCTATTCTTTGAAATTAAAATGTAGAGCATACAGTAAGTACCAACATATTATTATACTCAGTAGGACTTTATATATTTTTGCAGGCTTTTTAAAGTAAATTAAACTGAATAATACCAGCTGGTAATAGGTAACTCTTGGGCCACCATCAGCAGCAATGAACCACCATGCAGCAGCGCCTACTGTCGCAGCTCCTACATAACCTTAAAGAGAAAAGAGACAGTTTGGTTTTCTATATTCTGAATAGTATGTATGACACAGTCTTGTTAACTTCACTTGAACTTCCTCCCACACACACACACACCTTTGCCCATTTCCTGGAGAGGGAATCTGCTTTTAAATTGCCAAGTCATCGTAATTGGAATCTGTCCAACTGTAAAGACCTTTTATGTGTTTATTGTAATTTAGGGCATACAGAGAATTCAACCATGGTCATGGCTCTGGAAAGTGATCAGTAAACATTTAATGTATTTAGCAGAAAATAAATCACACTTTTTTATTGGAAAGTGAGAAGTTATCAGTAATTAACTCTATTCTACAAAGTGCAAATATGAATGTGCTGCAGAACAATTTGGTTAGATATTAATGAGAGATTTGGCCAAACCATTGTCATTTGCTAATTGAAAAAGGTTCTAGATAGCTGGTGGGTAGCCTTCTGCTTCAGATCTGGCTTCTTCATTACTAAGTCAACAAGCATCTTGCATTTCTCAGTCTCTGAAGACAGTTAAGTAGCAATCCCAACCTGTCCTCAGCTGGAAGAAGGTATGTGGGGGGAGGAGAGGGAGAGACTGGGATGAGTCACAGGAAGGGGAAGAGGAGAGTGTGCGTTACTTAGGTGGAAATAAGTGTTCTGGACAGAGATGTCTACTGTAGGATTCCTTCCTGTGAAGCATGTAACATGACACTGCATAGACAGGCTATTGGACTAGATGGACCTCAGGTCTGATCCAATATAACAACTCCTCCTACATTCTGAGATCAGACTACAGAAGATTTAAGTTTGAACCACCAGTAACACATGATATGATAGTGTTAAGGGGCCCATACCCGAACTGCTTTGCCTGATACTGATAAGACTTAAAACAAGGGCACTATGACCACAGGTGGTGTACTGGAAGTATTGGTACATCTCTTATATAACTGATCAACAAATGATTACATCTTGCAACAAGGATTAAAAGGGAGTGTGCTAGTTCAGCGCTAGCTTGAAGGTACTAGCCTTCAAGACCCTAAAACAATCACTGAAGACTATACAAGATCCATGTAAATTCCTATAAGGAATTCTACATGCACAGTTAAAAAGAAAAGCTAGTGAGCTACTCACATCCAATAGCCAGGTAACGGAAGAAGAGCCATCCACTGATCAGGGGCTCTTTAGGATTACGGGGAGGCTTATCCATGATGTCTAAATCGGGAGGATTGAAGCCCAGAGCCGTGGCAGGGAGACCATCCGTTACAAGATTTACCCATAACAGCTGGACAGGAATTAAAGCTTCAGGGAAACCCAGAGCAGCAGTCAAGAAGATACTACAAAAAGAAACAAGTACAAAATTGTCCTTGGCCATATTAAACCAAACAAACATAGTATAAATAATCGTAGATGAGTACTTAAATAATTCTGTTCCTTAGTAACTGGCAAGGAAAATTTATGCTGTCTCATTGCAACATTTATTTAAATTGAAAGTTAAATATTCACACTGAGAGAGCTAGGAATGTACATGCCATTTTAAAGCCAACAATATTTGAATAATGTTTAAAGTTCTGAAGTAGATGCATTTTGTTTTGGTAGACCGAGGAGCTTTATTACCTTCTACTGGAGTAACCCTCAGAAAGCACTAGGCTGCTTTCTGGAGTGCTTGGAGGATATTGCTTCTACAGATCTATGCTCTTTGTTTTACCATACAACTGAAAGGGACCTGATGGAGCATTAAAAAGCAGTTTTCACCAAGTGAAGCCACTTCTTGAAGCCATCTATAAAGCCTATAAAGAGATGCTTGCAAACACCTCCCTAAAAGTCTGCAACTGTGATAGAATTATAGTAGTTCTACAACTGAGGAACAAAATTCCATTGAATGGGATATCCTCCAGTCCTTGCACACATGCACTGGGTAATGAACCTCCCTTCATGGCTTTGAGTTGGCATGGTTTAGGGTAGATCTACAGGAATAGGGATCTGTAGCAAAAACCATCCTAAGGAGAACTTTACAGTATTCAAAACCAGAGTTAAAATAAAATCTGCATTACATTAAACCGTCGAAAAAAGGAGTCTCTTATAGCTTAAATACAGAAATGGGACTCCGGAGATCTGAGTTCTATTCCTGGCTCTGCCACAAACTCACTCGGTGATCTTGAGAAAGAGTCAACTTTTGTGTTAGGTTTCTCAACTGTAAAATAGACAAATTCCTATTTAATAGGAATCTTGCCAGAAATATTCTTTGAAATATTTAACATCTGAATAGAAGTTTCTCAAAACATAATGAATATATAATTAAGTATTTATATGCAATGCAATACTCATCTCTTTTAAAGACAGTTATTACTTCTAATAAACCTCTGTTCCCCAAATACCATCTGGCAATATTAGAAGTTAAAACTGACCAGTTTCCATTACAGAAGTGCAAAATTAAAACAAAACCACTTCTTAAAAAACTTACCAAACAACTTCTCCAACATTCGAAGATATGAGATAACGGATAAACTGTTTCATGTTGTTGTAGATTGCACGCCCTTCTTCCACAGCAGCTACAATGGTTGAGAAGTTGTCATCAGCCAATACCATTTCAGAAGCAGTTTTAGCTACTGCAGTACCTGACCCCATAGCAATCCCAATTTCCGCTTTCTTCAGTGCAGGGGCATCATTTACACCATCACCAGTCTAAAATACAAAAGTTTAACAAAAAACATTGACACCTATATGCAGGGACTGGAAGCGGATTTTACACAGGGGGCAAAAATCTAAAGTGGGTGAGTAAGGAGGTGCAGAATTGAGATGGGGCTTTAAAAAGATGATGCACAGAAAGTTTAAACTTGATTGAACTGACAGGCACAGAAGATGACCTGAGTAGCAACTGTGTTTCCAATGCTGCCATTCTGATTATGCCTATAATCAAAATGTGAATATTACAAATACACACACACAATGTAACTAGCTGAGACGACATTAATTGCTAAAGTTCGAGGAAACAGGGTTCAAGAGAAACCTCTCCATTTACTCCACCCAAACATCCAAAAATCAAGGGGACCTTTACACAATATTCCTTGCTTGTCTAACAAAACTATCTTAGTTCTTCAGGCCGTACACTTAAGTGCTCAAACCAAAAGGCAGTTTGCTGATTTTCCACCTCTTACTCTGATTAGGCTGAAGATAAGTTTCTACCTTAAGGAGATGGCAGTGCCTTCAATTTATAGCCCCAAGTGATCAGAGCTGTGGTCTTTACAACATCCTCTGGCAAGCAGTTCCACAGGTTGACTGTGCACTGTGTGAAAAAATATTTCCTTTTGTTTTAAACCTGCTGCCTATTAATTTCATTTGATAGCCCCTAGTTCTTGTGTTTGAGAAGGAATAAACAACATTTATTTACTTTCTCAACACCAGTCATGATTTTATAGACCTTTATAATATCCTCAGTAGTCTCTTTTCCAAGCTGAAAAGTCCTAGTTTTATTAATCTCTCCTCATTTGGCAGCAGTTCCATACCCCTAATAATTTTTGTTACCCTTTTCTGAACCTTTTCCCAGTTTTAATATATCTTTTTTGAGATGGGTGACCACATCTGCATGCAATATTTAAGATGTGTGTGTACCATGGATTTTTAAAGGCAATATAATAAGACAGAAAATATCATCTCTTTCTTAATGATTCCCAACATTTTATTCACTTTGAGAAATCTTTTTATAGCTCTTTGCAGTCTGCCTGGGACGTAACTATCTTGAGTAGTTTTGTATCATCTACAAATGTTACCACCTCACTGTTTACCCCTTTTTCCAGATCATTTATGAATATGTTAAATAGGACTGGGCCCTGTACAGACAACTGAGGACACCACTATTTACCTCTCTCCATTCTGAAAATGGACCATTTATTCCTACCCTTTGTTTCCTATCTTTTAACCGGTTATCAGTCCGTGAGAGAACCTTCTTTCTTATCCCATGACTGCTTGATTTGCTTAAGAGCCTTTGGTGAGGGACCCTGTCAAAAGCTTTCTGGAAATCTAAGTACACTCTATCCACTGGATCCCCCTTGTCCACATGCTTGTTGACCTCCCAAAGACGCCTAGATTTGTGAGGCATGATTTCCCTTTACAAAAACCATGTTGACTATTCCCCAACAAGTTCATGTTCACCTATGCATCTGACAATTTTGTTCTTCACTATAGCTTCAACCAGTTTGCCCGGTGCTGAAGTCAGGCTTACCGGCCTGTAATTGCCAAGGTTAAAAAAGTAACTAAAATTTGTCCGGTTTAGGCATTCGATAGATGGGATGTAATTGGTTTTAAAAATAAAATCTTTTTTTACAAGCCATGCAAGCTTCTAATTACTTACCATAGCTGTGATCTCATCGAAAGACTGGAGGAACTCAACAATCTTAGACTTATGGGAAGGCTCTACACGGGCAAAGCAACGAGCATGTAGGCAAGCATCTCTCTGGATAGCTGGGGAAAGTTCATCAAACTCACGTCCAGTAAAGGCTTTTGAAGAAACATCCTCATTTTCTCCAAAGATACCAATACGACGACAGATGGCTACTGCTGTGCCCTTATTGTCACCAGTAATCATAATAACACGAATACCAGCTTTTTTGCACAACTTTATGGATGAGGCTACTTCAGTTCTTGGGGGATCCAGCATACCCACACAGCCAACAAAGGTCAAATTGGTCTGAAACAAGAGGACATTGAGCTTTAGCACAAAAATATTAGGAGACACTTAATTCTTTGGTAAGACAATACACAAATCGTTTTCACCACAAGCTAAAGTAGCTCAAACATTAGTTTTTAAGAGCAAAATAGCATTTTTATCCCACAGTATCCAAACAATTTTATACTTAATTTAGGCCTCTATAAACTTGCATGCCACCCCCCACCAACTCTCCCTCGCTGTTTGTTCAAAACCAGTATATGATAAGATTCAGCAAGTATGCCATTCATATCAAGTCAGATTTTTCCCCACTTATGGGGCTCTTCCAGACTCATCTCTCTATTTCAGTATAATCAGTCTTAATGGTATATTACCTCAAATGTTCATTTCTTGTACTATGGTCTGAATCCAGACCATTTTGAAAAGCAGACTACAAGAGACACCGACAAAGGAGAGGAACTGAAATAGAAGTGGGAAAGTTTTGTCTCTAATTCTGTCTTTGTGCTAGTGCAGCATGTTATGCAGCATCCTCTGGTTCTGAAACATAACACTGAGAAGTGTCTCAATGAGTTAAGCATATGGGAGCAACTTAAAGTGTGTTTCTATCCTGAGGAGTGACTATAAAAATGGCATTCTGCATTTCCAAATGTATCATGTCTCTTTGCCTTAAGCTCAAATGTGCTCAGGTCACAAGTTAAAAGGTAATCTAATTGCCAGCCTTGCAGATTCCACCTGCACTCAGAGTTGAGTCTTTCCTTCTCATGCATACTGCTAGCAAGAGATTCTCCAAGCCAAGTAATCCGCAACTTCCACTGTCTTCAAAAATGAAGTCGTAGTTATACATGTAATTGTACTGAAATATAATGGAGTTGTTCAGATAGTTGAGGATAGAGTCTTTACTAATGAAAATACAAGAAAGGGGAAAGAACCCAGCTTGACCCTCAGATTCCAAGGTGAGTTGAGTATGCAGGACAGGCAATTAGGAAACGCTTGTAATCTGAGCAAATAAGGATTTAGTAATTGAAGCACAATACACAATTTCCCCTAATGCTATTTTTTATAAATTACTTTTTCCTGAACCAAAATGAAAAAAGAGTCTCTCAGAGACTGTGTTGATGAGAACTATAGGTACTTAAAGAAATACATATTCTGCACCACAATATTAGCATTATTTGCAAAAGACCAGCCTGAATGGCACCTTACTAAAAACTTATCATCAAATGTCTATGTATAGATCAGCCATCAGAAGCACCAAGAACAAGTCAGAAGGATGTTAACTTTTAGTCCAGTCTCTGCTGGGGGAGTGATGGGAGGCAGGGGAGGAAGGGGAGAGGAAACATGAAAGAACTCAAAGGTTGTTCCTAATTTTGGTCCCCTGTACAGCTCGTACAACTTGCTGTTGCTAAGCCATTGAGCCAGACCATATCTGTTAATTCAGAAAAAGCTTTTGAAGTGTTATATTTATGTTTGAAAAGAATCCAACTTGTTAAATGCATTACCCTTTACTGTTTTGCCTTCTGAAAAAAATTAAGTCAATCTTACAGACAAACTGTTGAAACAAAAGGAGAAGCAAACCTTTTACTAAACTAACCTCATAATTAATAAAGTTTGCAGAGTCCTCAAGATTCATTTCTTCTTTTCTTGGTGGATTGTCATGTGTTGCTAGAGCCAAGCAACGCAATGTGTCTCTACCAGTACCCCACTCTCGAATGACAGACATGATCTTCTGCTTAATTCCTGAAGTTAATAGTACTTTAGTGCTTCCAACACGAACATGTGTACACCTGTCAAGTACACCTTCAGGAGCACCCTATAGGAACAAAGCAAGAAATGAGCACATTTGCTCTCCATCACAGAACCATTTCACACAAAAAGCAGTCCATCTCCAAAACTGGGCACACGTCTGCTCGTTGTTCATCTACAATTAGTCTAGGTACAACTTCAAGAGGCATGTTGCTCTGTAGCCATTTCAAAACTATACTTCTCATATGCTGAACTTGCCTTAACAAACATCTTGCTCATGGATGTCCGGCTTGGTTTGTTTGGAGTACAGTAGACAGACATGGACTTCCTGTCCCTTGAGAATTCCAGAGTGAACTCTTTCTTCATGAGTTGTTTTATGACCTATGAAGGAGACATTATTAAAAACATTACATTCAGATTGCAAACAACATAACTGAAATCACATACTGTTTACAGCATTCTGGAAGTACTGACCGAATTGCAAGCATTTGCACGTTCAATTCTGGAGAGTCCTTTTAATTCTGTGTCAAATACATTCATCTTCTCAACCAAGCAGCTGAGTGCAGTCTCCGTTGCTTCTCCAACCTTTTCATACACACCTTTAGCCTTCAATTCATTTAAAAAAATGGAAAATTATTATTACTGCTATAAAACCCTGGCCTTTGGCAAGTCACCACAGTGAAATTTCAAGTGATAGAATGAATGGAAACAAGATCTTAGTAGATCTTGTTGCTGTTTATAATGAAAAACATACAAAAAAATGAGGCAGTGCGGGACGTAGGTTCTAGGAAGGAGTTTGGGTGCGGAAGGGGGTTCAGGGCAGGGGGTTGGGGCACGAGAGGAGGAGCGGGGTTCTGGATCTGGGTGGCTCTCACCCTGGGCAGCTCCCTGCAAGTGGCAACATGTACCTGCTGCTCTTAGGCGGAAGCGTGGCTAGATGGCTCTGCACATTGCCCCCACCCAGTCTCGAATTCTGGCTCTGCAGCTCCCATTGGCCTGTCTAGCCGCACCTCCACCTAGAAGCAGCAAGGACATGTCACTGCCTGCGGGGAGCTGCCCAAGGTGAGTGCCAACCAGGTCCAGCATCGCCTCCCACATCCCAACCCTTTCCCCCTTAGTTCACTGGGCTCCCCCCCCCCCCCCCCACACACACACTTATTTTTTAAAGTTACCAGCACCCCACCTTCTCCCAACATGCCGGATAACAAAGCTTTTACTCTATTTTCCCAATTTATATTTATACAATTTATATTTCCTAAATTCTGTATTTTCCTAATTTAAATTTCAATATGGAGATTTAGGACAAGCAGGAAAGCCTAGCAGCAGTGCTCTTTACATTGTTGAGGAGGAAACAGGTCTGTTACAAACAGGAAACAGTTACAAAT
Source organism: Dermatemys mawii (assembly GCA_007922305.1). Classification (NCBI taxonomy): domain Eukaryota; kingdom Metazoa; phylum Chordata; order Testudines; family Dermatemydidae; genus Dermatemys; species Dermatemys mawii. Next base: position 16,254,811 of record ML677361.1, read on the forward strand.
TAGTCTCACTCTTTTGACTCAAGTTGCTCAACAATGTCCTCTCTAGCCAAATAAGGAGTGGCATTAACTTGTTCTTAAGGGACTGCGTGGTCTCCATTAACCAAAAGAAAAGTGGTTATAACATTATGCTTTATAGATGTTTATATGGGAAAACAGAAAAGGAAGTCACTAACACCCTGAGAGTTTGCTCAAAAATCTGAGGCCCCTCCCAACTTTGGGGAAAGATGCAACTTTGGGGAAAATTAGACAAGAACAAGCATTTAAGTTCATTCTGATTTCCTCTTGTAGTGTAAAAAAATTGACTTACTTCGTTGTAATCCAAAGAAGAATCATTACAAAGTGCACAGATCGTTGCTAGTTCTACAAGGCCATCATACTGATGACATTTAACAAGTTTATCATCTTTATGCCTGTCAAAAAAATACACACATATAAAGACTGGAGTGAAAAGTTACTGAGCCAGTTAACTATGCTCTTACATTTCATCCATTTCTTCCTTAGTTAATCCCTCTAGATACTGAACAGAAAACAATGAAAATTCAGTGTTTACTGAAGATTCTAAAGCAAGGTTCTTTCTGAGCTATAAGACATAGCACTACAGAATACTGTAGTGTTACTAAATATGTCACTAAAACAAGTCCTTGTTGAAAAGAGGAGCGTAAAGTAAAACCCAGAAATTTTGTATCCATACTCCTTATTTAAAGCCCAGTTTAAAGGTACAATACTATTATTTTAACTCTTCCTTGCCTTTTTCAGGATAGAATTCTATCCTGAAAAAGGCAAGGAAGAGTTAAAATAATAGTATTGTACCTTTAAACTGGGCTTTAAATAAGGAGTATGGATACAAAATTTCTGGGTTTTACTTTACGCTCCTCTTTTCAACAAGGACTTGTTTTAGTGACATATTTAACCATTTTATGTGAGCCTTTGTGGGAACTATGGCAGATTTTTTTTGTTGTTGTTTCTTCCCTGTGTTACTCAGTTTTTAAGATACAATCTACATTTATGGTGCTAAATAAGATAGGAGCAAGGAATGGCTCTTAGAGTTTGCAGCTTAAGACAGACAAGACCAAAAGACAAGACCAGCTATTGATCACAAGTTCAGATAAAAGAAGGTGGGGAAGTATTGATGAAAACAAGCATTGGAAGGATTCCTGGAAGTCTTGTTTCAGGAAAACTTGGAGGAGAGGGTGCTTGTTAAATAAGTAGAAGGAGGAAAGAGTTGGAAAAGGAGATAAGTGTGGGAAAAGTGATGATTATTATTAACAGGTGTTACTATGGCTTTTGGAATATCTAAACACCTCATATACATTAATGGATTTACTTTTACAAGTATTATCTCCATTTTACAGTAAGAAAAGAGGGACTGAGTTTAACTGATTTGTAGGAGGTCACATAGGAAATCTAGAGCAGTGCTGGGAACAGAACACAGACTGGACTGAGACTCACTCCTGTCAGTTCTTTAATCACAAGACTATCCTCTTTTATCTTTCTAGTTCCCAGTAGAGAGATTATTATTTGTTTTCCAGGAGTGACTTACTCCTGATTATGGACATCAACACCTGCTCAAACAATTTCATAGTGGTATATGACAATAAGATTACATTTTGCAAATGTTAATTTCATATATTAGAGCTACATCCCCTCTTTACTTTTCCACACTTAGATATCTATGTTAGAATGGTATTACTTAGTGAGACTTATTTTATAGAACATTAGAAGCCCTCTAGGTTAGCATTAAATAATCATTGAGGCATTGTGACAATTGTTGCTGATACTTTTTTTTTTATAAGCCAGTGAATATGACCACCCTCTAAACAGAGGCTTTCCAGCTACAGGCATCCATTTTTCTCCCATGTACTTCAGTTGGAAAACAGACTGCTGCTACATTGTACAATGTATACTGTAAACATACAGCAAATCTAGCTACATAGCAAGCTTTGTTCCACGGTTATCTTGTAGTACTATAAATTATACAAATACTGGAACCTGTTGCTGTGTACATATAAATAACCAGAAGTGCATATTTAAAAAACAGTAATCTTAAAAATATATAGAATCTAAATGTAATGTGTTATCCCTTGTTAAATATTTTGTATATTAAGTTATAGCTATGAGCAAAGATATACAAATATATTCTTATATAATAAGAATGTGTGTTATTAGTTACCTCAGATTCTCTCTGCCCCCCCCCCCCAATTTTCGTCTCACATTTTACCTGCCATAGGTTATGCTCTTTTCTATTGTCTTCAGTTGGGTTGTATTTCTATTTTCTGAGGATAACTGCTTGGATAACCTCTGGAACCTTGTCATTTAATAGTACTGTTTTTTCTTGCCTTACTCTTCCCCGTGTTTCTAAGACTCTATCATGGCGTGAACAAGTAGCCTCTGTGCAGAGTCTAGGGCACTTTAAATTCCTCACTTTTGACTTTAGGCTCTTAGATTAGTGAAGGAGATTTCAGAGAGAGAAATTTAAAGTTCAGAGTCAAAGTGATAGTTTTAGGCATGATCACTCCCCTCAAGCATAGTGAAGGTGTGCATAGGCCATATACACTGATGCAGAGTAAAGCGTACAAAATAAAGTTTAATCAGAAATGGTACAGGGTAAACAGAGAGACAAAAGGAGTATTACATTTTAATATTTTGGCTGCACGGTCAATTCCATTAGAAAAACTGGTTCTAATTGGTTCTACTGTTTCAATAGAAAACTTGTATGTTACTTTTGAATTCATACTCTCAATGCATTTATTTTTATTAAGTTTTTCAGCTTTTGGCAAGCACTAACGTGCTTCCTGAGTTAGAGAAACTTCATGAAGTACCAGGCTTGTTTTTTGTTTGTTACTTAGGTAATTTGTGTTTACATGTACATTAACTTTCATCCACCTAAATGGAAGAGAATTGTTTCCTAACTCTTAAAAATAAAAGACCCCTCCTTTCAACAAGATAAATCCCACAACCCTAATTCATTATTTCTGGAAGATTAATTGTCAAGTGAATGATGTCAAAGAATGTATTTTTAAGGATGCTTCATTAGGTTTAGCCTTTGCAGAATTTAACTTCCTTTCAGAAAGTTATATTCTAGGCTAAAACAGATTGTCTCTAACCTCATATTTATGGTTGAGAAACGTTGATACATTAATAAATGTTATCAGATACTTTAATATACTGAGCTGACTATCAGGATGTACATGTACAACCAATGGATAAACTAGCAAACATTTAACATGAATGAAGTACTTACACTTCTCCCATGGGAGCATATGTTGACCCTGTTACAGTAAACTCATTCAGAGAACAGGTATCTCCTTCTACTCTGTCCAGGATGAATATCTGTTTAAAAAAAAGGTTTTAAAATATTAAATTAGTATAATCAGACACTAAAGTTAAATGGACTAAAATCAGTTTGAATCTGCCACATTATATATACACACAAGACCAAATTTAAGAAGAAGCAATCAGTTCACAGAAAAGCTAAGAGGCAGACAAAAAGGATAGATACCTATTCTGAAATTCATCCTTGACTATTTGCTCCTGATATTTAATCATGTATGCACGTAACACTACTCTGTTATGCAAGTCAGGATTGTTAGTCTATCAACTGGGGTAACAGTGGAGCAAGTTGACCAAAAGGGCTAAAAGTGTGTGGCCCAACTTGAACTGCCTGACCTAGTCATGTGCCCAGGTGATGGTTCTAATTCTAGCAGATGATCTTTCTGGAGGCATGTTCCTAGGTTCAGGTACGTAAATCCAGGTATCAGTTTTTTAAGCACAGTAGTCCCAAGGCAAGAAAAACAACCAGTTTGAAGACTGGAGTGGATTTATCTGTACAGACCATATCAAGACAGACAGAATCAAAGTACTTCAGAGCAGTACAGTCTGCTTCTAGATATCAGCAACCAAGAGAATATAGGTAATGTCTGACTTGAGAGACATGACCCTTTCCTATGAGCCTTTGAGAAAGAGCATTCTTATCTTCATTTTTTTACTAAAGAAATTTGTTTCTAGTATATTACTGTGTTGGAGGGCATTCAAATAGCTCAAGTACCCCTGCAACACACAATGGAGTGTAATTTGTAAGGTAGAGAATAAACTAGTATTTGAGGGCTGCAGACCCTCTCCCCCGACTCAGTCATCTGCATCTTTTAATCCTGTTTCCACAGCAGAGGAACCACAGACAGAATCAAAAATCACATAAGGGGTCAAAAATCTAGTGCTTGAAGTTCAGATATTCCAAAATGACAAAAGACTTTTGGTACACTACCCAGCTGATATAGTGGTCATGGTGGGAATATATAGCAATGTGATTGTAATTGGTTATACAATATATTATATAATGGGCACCATTATATGAAGCAGTCACAAGTTTCTCAAAGTCATGCTGTTACATATATGACAGAGAAACAAGACATTGGCTGCTTTACTGTTTTTAACCTAAAAAGTTAGTCATGTTTCAGTAATGCCTCGCTTTTACTTTAAGTCTCTAATCCCACTGGTAGAAAAAATTTAAAATCTTAACAACAAGATAGTCAATAACTGTTCTTCAGAATGGCTGAAAATTATACAAAACACTTAAAATTCAGAAGGCAGACAGGTGGGTGAATTTTAAAAAAAGTCACTCCAGAGAATATGAAACTGCATCAGACTGAAAAGACAGTAACTTGTCTTAAATCTTTATCATACAAATCTTTAAATTCCTACAAACATGTATAGGCTACAATTTAGCAACAGCACACTATATAGAAGATATAAATCTCACATGGAATTACCATGGAAAAGGCTTCTTGAAAAGCTAAGCACAGAGCCTCCTTAAGCGAAGCCAGATGTAGCTGTACTGCTTGTTTGCCATATTTTAATGTAGACAAGTTTCAGTTGCAAAATTGTAATGATTTTGACTCTTCTAGAAACATGAATGAATCATGGTGCATAGGATCCAAAACACTCAGCTTTCTAAATATGAGAAGAGACTGTTGCATTCCAAAAGAAACCTTTATAAATAAATCTGAAAGTATCTGGATGTTCTTAAGAACACAGAAGTACTCTGCTTTTTGGCACCTGAGTGATGAAATGATCCCTATGAAGGCTAGGGCAGTTATGCAATACCACTGCAAGTAATCTCCTCCAGAATACTAATGAGCAGCTGCTTTGTCTCTCTTAAGTCTAAACAATACAGTACTTAACTCTGAAGTACTAGCAATCTGGTTAAAAAGGAAAGAAGAATAACCTGCCATTAAATGAGAATAAATAAATAGAATAATGTGTAACAGTTTCTTGGTTTTGGGGAGGCTGGGGAGCTTCCCCAAATCTTTAATAGCACATTTATAAATTTAAAATTCTGGTCTGGGACAGTAATTTTGAGGTCAAGTAACACAGCCAGCAAAGTAGGTCTAATATCAGATAATTATTTAACTACCCTTCAAGAATAGAAATATCTTCATCTGAATCAGAAACGTATCAACTTGGAAAATACTATTTCCAGTACATTCCTGTTCAGAATTCCAAGTGGCAGGGCTGCATGAAAGATTGGAAACTGAACATGCAGCACAATAGTACACAGTGATGGTATATTATTTTAATCAACATTAGAAACTACTTTTTGAAGAACAAAGTCAGTCAGTCGGTTGCTTTATTCTCCTACGTAAAGTATCAAAAGTGACATTGGCAATTGAGTCAGTGCATGGATTATTTTCGTATCTGAAGGCATCTCGGATCTGAATTCTGGTCTACCAAATAAATCTTACAATATAGTGTACTTAAAATACTGCAGAGATTTGAAATATTCAAGCATAAACTAGAGAAGATGGGATAAACAGAGGGAGTTTCATAGGATCTGATGCTATATGGTGGTGAAAACTCCTGTGCCCACCTGAGCCCCATCTATTATATTAGAACTTCTACCTTTGGAGTTGCAATGGTGGTGAATTATGGACCCCATTTTTGCTGGTGCAGACCACTTCAGTGAGGAAGAGCTGATGAATTACAGGACAGAGGTGAAAGTTAGAAAGCAGGTGGAGGGGACAGTTTAACAGGACATGGAAGTTGCTTGTAATTTGGTCATACTCCCATTGGACCCCCCTTTCCTTTTTTTCACTTCTTTAACTATCTGCTAGAATGGACGTTTGAGAGCCAGTACAGGGTTGGGAGCAATAATGCCCAGTATGAAGTAAATCAAAAAGAACAGTGTACAAAGATTGTATAATAATATTGAACACTTCATAGTCTGTAGCATTTTCTCACTCTAAAGATATCCAAGTGCCCACCTTCATAAATCAAGATGTCTATTCACTTTCCTTCTGCTATATAACCTGATCTATACATCTGGACCTGTGGACAGATTATCCTAAGGAAAATGGCCATGTTTTAACTGTCTTATGCAACACAGTTTTAAGAGAAAGGTATTTGCAAATGAAAAACGTTCCTATCAAGTGTGGGTATGGCTATTTTTGGCTGTAACTAAATAAAGAAAAGCTGAAAATCTTAAACATTACACGGTAGAAAGCTGAACTGAAAAGTGAAATAGTACTGTAGCAAATAAAGCAAGACTTTGATGGCATAAAAGCAAAGCTGTTTCATATAGGAACAGAATTTAGGCAATGTTTAATAAGAGAACCTGGGGTTAAAAAAAAAATAATGAAGACTAAATTAATCAATTCACCATACCCTGCAAACTGACATCTGGTTGGTTGTGAGAGTACCAGTCTTATCAGAACAAATAACAGATGTGCAACCCAGCGTTTCAACGGACGGCAGACTTCTAACAATAGCATTCTTCTTGGCCATTCTGCGGGTTCCTAGGGCCAAGCATGTGGTAATAACAGCAGGCAGACCCTCAGGGATAGCAGCAACAGCAAGAGCAACAGCAATTTTAAAGTAGTAGATAGCGCCTCGAATCCAGGAGCCACCATGAACTGGATCATTGAAGTGACCTATGTTGATAATCCAGACAGCAATGCAAATGAGTGAGATGACTTTGGACAGCTGCTCTCCAAACTCATCCAGTTTCTGTTGGAGTGGTGTTCTCTCTTGTTCAGTAGCTACCATCTCATCACGAATTTTGCCAATTTCAGTGTTCACTCCTGTTGCTACAACCACTCCCATAGCTTTACCAGCAGCAATGTTAGTACCCTAAAATGAAATCGGAAAAAAATTCATAAGTTGTTCTGTGACAACACTGAAGTAGGCCTGTTATATATATCAGATTCACAGATAACTTTTTCTGCTAAGATATTAAGTTCTATTTGAAAGTTTGTTCTCTGATTTTGGCTAATTTAAGATGCGATGCTCATATGGTTCACACAGTTCGCTGTTATCAGTTCTCGATCAGTTATTTTGGATTCTATTTTGATAACCATTCTTTGTGAGGGCAATAAGGTGGTATACATTAGTCCTTAAATGTTGTATGGGTACTCGTGCCCCTTTGTTCCTTATTACCCTGTGGAAGATCCACATAACACAAAAAGGGGAAGCTAACATCACTTTTTCTTGTATAGTTAAACACAATATTAAGTAAAATTGATAAACTGAAGAATTTTTACTTTTAGTTAGGCAAATCTTAGTCATTTCATGTAACAGTTTTTCCAGTAAGCAGAATTTTTAAAAGTTACTGATTTTCATTTAATCTTGAAACTAAAGCGTAAACCCAAAGTACTGTGTAATCAAGGAGCTTTCCATTAATAACAATTGTGTCTGTTTTCAGCTAAACATCCAAGACAAAACAACATCTATGGGGGGAGAGGAACAATGAGGAGAGGAATACACGAGAGATCTGTATGTATTATGCTATCAGTTTGAAATACACCTGCTTTTCTGACAAAGAGTCCTGTGGCACCTTAAAAACTAACTTTAGTTAGTCTTTAAGGCGCCACAGGACTCTGTCACTTCTGCAATTCCAGACTATCACAGCTACCTCTCTGATACCTGCTTTTCTAATCTTTAAACTGTTCACTGCTTAATTCCAGACAAGTTGCTAGTAAAATTAAGCTAGATTCCCCAGCGCTTTCACTGCCACCTGCTCTGAGTACAAGATAGATAGCCACCCACAAAAAGCCTACTGCAAATATTAATTGTTATCACCATCATGTACTGCATGAACTAGATCTTACATTTACAGTATTGGAAATACAGAGTGAAAATGTTATGAAGAGTTAATGTTAGCAGTGTCATCTTTACCAAGAGATCATCAGTAAATCAAATCTGCTCTTAGCACCAAAGTAGCTTCCTTACTGTTTTGTAAGTTAGGAAAGAGGATTAAAAGAGCAGCTACAAGTGAGTGAAAAAATTCTTTGCACAGAAAGTTTGACAAGTTACATCAATAAGTCCTAAAACCTTAAGTATACAAGACTAAAAAAATGTTGCTACCTTTAACCATGTTAGCATTTTAACATTTGTGAATCAAAATCTATGTCCAGACTAGCCATTTATACCTATAATATCTATTTTTCTACATTTCATAAAACACACCATAAGTCCAGACTGCTTGGAGTTTGTTTCAGCTACATTTCTCTTTAAGTTTAACATTCCCCAATAAATCCAGATATGCAGACTTTCCTTAAAGGATGGGCCAATGCAGACCTATTAATATTGACTCCTAACATGCAGCATGACAAAATTCTTCTAAGACCTAGGTCCAAATTCAAGTACAACTCCACTCAAGTCAGTGGACTTACAGCCATGGTAGCTTTCACCCTTAAGCTGCAAGGAAATAATTTCCTATTTTGCTAACTACGAGCCCAATTCTGCCATCTGGTACACACACTGAATATCCCTGAGCTCAAATGCATGCCCTCATGAATATATTCGGTGTGAGTAAGAATGGCAGAATCAGATCTTGAAAAGCAAAGTTTACCAATAACCTATAATCTTTCATTTACTATTTAATACTTAAGTATTCTAAAGCATTCAATTTTTTTTTCCAGCCTGTATGAAGCCATGAAATGTTGAACAGGCTAAAATTAAGCTTCACATTCTCACTGAATATTCAGACAAAATACAAATTAGAGAAGCTCAATTCAAATCATTCCTCTTTATGAAATATTGCTAGTTCTTAAGAGGAGAAATGACATGGGTTTTAGAATTAAAATTTCCAAGTGCACACACACTGGTGAAATTTTTTTAAAAAAAATGTTCTTCTAGTATGTACACAAGCTTCTGTGCCAAAAGTAGAAGTTAAATTTCTCAAGTTTATTTGGATTGAGAAACCCTTTCCTTAAGGATTAATTTTAATAAAGCAGACAGAATTTCTGCTGGGTTTTTAAATCAATCTGATGAGCTTGCTGCAGCCAGCAGTTTATGTTTGGTAGAGTACAGCAAGGCAGCATGTATATACTATTTATAGTGTTCTTTAACTTGGATAACTCTTGAAATTCTAAGACTTAAAAAGCCCCACAAGTATTCATTTGGTAAATTCTAGATTGCTGTAAGTCACTAACTCTCAGAACTTTAAAAAAAAATTACTTACAGAAAAAAGCATGTTCTTCTTGTCTTGGTTCACAGCACGAGGATCAGGCACAGGATCAGTATGTTTAATGACAGATACAGATTCACCTAAATAAAGGTTATAGTGTTAATTGGAAATTGTATGCGTAATTTTAACTAAGATTGTAAGCTGATCCAATACGGTATTTCACTTCTTAAAATTGTATTTATCTTATGTCATGGCACTTGCATATACTTTTCTTATAGCATTTCAATAAAGTTTTAATTGTTTCCATAGCCACACTTCCTGTTTGTTTTTTTTAAAAGTAGATTGAGTTTTTAAATAAAGCCTTAGATTTCAAAGGGGAAGTATTGCAATTCATAGAAAAGCTAAAAAGACTTCCAAAAATATAGGTGTTTGTGTATACTAGAACTGAAGTATATACTACTGCTTTTATGATCAGACATGCAAGTGATGGTAATGTGAACTATAGATCCCATCTTACATTAAGTCATTTCTAGGGCACCAGATGTTAATAGCACAACTTGGCTAACACCATGAACAAAGGGTATCTATAAGATGCATTTTGCCTCCCAAAAGGCAGTAAACAAATTCAAACTGTTTGCTATATGGCATGTCCTGTACAATAGAATTGCATTTACTTCTGCTGCCTCTATGCTTTTAAAAAGTGATTAGTGACCATCATGTTATTGTTCACAGAAATTAGGTCTTATCACTGCTTTGTCATTGGACATTATTTTACAATGCTCATTGACGTCTGACAATTGGTAGCAGGTTGCATAAAATTTGCTCCCTTAGTTGCAAAAATTAAAAATCAGATAGTATATTCATATTTCAGCATTTATATTGTTGCTTTGAGAAAACTGACTTCTACCTACATGTTCAGCTGGCAATGGAAAGGTACCTGTTCTGTAAGCAAGCAACAGATTTTAGTGGGATTGTGCCACATTAAAGTCAATGGGAGGAAAACTGATGATCAAAGGTTTGAAGAACACAATAACCTAATCATTGCAGAAATTAAGATCTTGCATCCTTAAAAAGATCCTTATACTCTCTTGCTTTTGAGCTTTGATAATCTAGTGGTTTGAGTGACTTTTATTACTAAATTAAGTTTATGAAGAAAACTTTATCAAGGGGATTTAAAATGTCAATTTCAGGTTTCTGTTTGTGGTCCATTATTGAATTATCCTGGTATTAACATTTGGTGACTGAAATCAAGAGGCACAGATTTCAGCCTCCTCTATAAAGAGATTGAAATATACTTCCTGATCATTTGGAGGGCACCAATGACATCAGCTTACTTAACAGCAAGCACTGGATGTGATGTGGTTTTCTTATGCTATGTATGGATAAGATTGGGGATCTTACTTAGAATTTAATAATAATTCTTCCCATGTTATTCAGGACTGTACCAAGGAATCTTTAGGACTCACTTATCTTTGTATCTATTTTAAGTTCTTGATGAATCATTTAATTTATTGTTTTACACGTTTTTGGACATTCTTAGATTAGCTTATGCTAAAACAGGTTTGCATGTCTTGGTGTTCTCTCAACTTAAACATTGTAACAGTGTGTTTACTTCATTTCTGGCTTCCACCCTGTTTATATCTTATCTGCTGAAAATTGAACAAAAAGCATAATTTCCAATCTCCCATATTATAGATAGTTGGGGTTTACTGCAACATATTATACACACATATGCAGCAAGGATGAGCATTTGTTTCTATCTCCAGGACAGTTCAAAAGATAGAGCTTGTTATATTTTCCTTTTGATTTTGTTTTTTGAACTTTGTTTTTAGCAGTGAAGAGATTTTTATACTCAAGCGAGTTCAAGGTTTTCCTTCAGTGGAGAATCCATTTTTTAAATTTTAAAACATTCAGATCCCATGCCTGATGTGGGTTTACACAACAAATAACTACCAGAAAAGATTTTTCAGATAGAGTCTAGAAATACTGATAAAAATTTAATTCCATTGGAAGGTAGGAGTCCATACAGGATCATGGTAGATTAAAGGTCCATTCTTTTTCCTACAATGACTCTTCCTAGTCTCTTAGCCCTATAGGTTCTACAAGTTCAGTAAAGAATGCACTTTTCTGCTCATTCTCTGAATGAGAGCAGTTCAGTCTAATCTGACCTTATTCTTGCCTATATAAAATTTCAAAGAAAAGATCTAAGACACCAACTAGAAATGGGCATATAAATCTACTGTATTCTTCATTACCACCTTTGAAAGGTACATTTTGTTCTCCTGCCCAAACATTCTAGATGGTAAACTAAACTTAGGTACTGAACAGTTTGCTCATGAAGAAAGGTTTCTAGTTACATTTAGCATCTTATTTCTAAGATAAATCCTCTACTTATGAAAAGAGGAACAGTTGGTCTCTCTATAAATAAATTAATTTGTTTTTTCCCTTAATCAGAAGTATACACTGAATCTGGACACTGCAAAAGTGAATCAACTAAGATCTATTAACTGAAGTTTCTTGCTTGCTGTTCTGATATAAAATTCTATGAGGCTGCAAAATAATTAAGAATAATTCCCTGTAAGGCATCAGGAAAGTAACTGGACTGATGAATATAATCAAAAACAAGACAGATACAATAGTGTATACTTCAGTGACATGATAATTCACATTAAAAAAAGCATACATAAAGCAAGCTAGCCATATTTTTGGAATAAGTATCTCTAGATTTTAAGTAACACTTAAAATAAAGAGCCTAGCTTAAACTCTAAGAGAAAGCACGGAGCTAAACAGCTCATTTAAAGTAGCCGACACTACTGACATTTAAAAAAAAGCTTTTGTTTTCTTTCTATATTTATCTCAGGTGGAATAAGATAAATAGGAAGAAAGAGTTGTCTGTAAAAAAAGTCATCCTAATTCAGAGGCCAGTTTAGCATTACAATAACTTTGTGTTATGCCGTATTTCAGACTAGCTAATGTTAATATTTTCAAATTTCTGTATGAAGTTTTATTCATTGCTTTCAAATTTGAGAAAGTGATCAAATATGTTAGATCTAAGTGGAAGGGGCAAATGAAGAAAATGGTGACAGTCAATAGGTTACATTCATATTCCAGGATGTACCCTTCCATCGTCCTGCTAAACAGTGTTACAAATCAAAACTATCAGGCTGCCCAATGCTATTCATTATAACCCAGGACTTTGTCCTTGAGCATAAAGAGCCTATCATCTTTGTTGGGAGTGAGGAGGAAAAGAAACAGCCTAGAGAAAAGCATTACAGTTTTAGAGGATGATAGTCACTTCAGAGGCCTAGATAATGAAGATATGAATGTTGGGAAGTATTAAGAGGGACATTAAGTTTACAACATGGTAAAACTGAAATCCAAAATAAAAAGAATGAGACTATTATTTCACTTGTCTAATCATTCACTGCTGTTAAGAGAAGACAACCCAATCATTTTTACACATCCTTGAATGGACTATGGACAAGGGGAGCTCATGTCCAGATGTCTAGGCATCTGCCTGAAACACTCTAGTCTCCTTTTTCCTCTATTCACTTATTACTTTTAAGTGAATCCACAAAAGCTATAGATTAGAATTTACATGTTTTCAGTGCTTTAAAGCAGTTTTAAGGGGGTGTAATAGCACAGAACGCAATCAGTACTTGAGTGAGGGAGAAGAGGAGGGGAAGGGAAGGTTTGGATGAGAATAGTGTCTTTAGACTGACAGTATGTTCTGAAAGCTACACATGGCCGAATGCACTTCTTTGCAAGGTCAATCTCTCTCATAAAAGCCACATGTTACTATTGCATTTAGTGAGTTACCGGTGATTTAAAGGTTTTAAGTCTAGCTTATCACAAGCCTCAGGTGGTAGAGTGTAATATCTGGATTCCAGGGCTGTATTAATAGCCGATTATAGCTACTATATAATGTTTGTTCAGTACACATTTTCAAAATGAAAACATCTTTACAAGACATTGTTTGGACTGAGTAACAAAGCAAGTTTTGAAAGAGCTAGTGTATGTAGTTTTCAGCACTTCCAAGCTTACCACTTTCCCTTTCAGTTACAAGGCTGACAGCTGGGACAAAGAAGTAGAAGTTGTAGCTCAGAGGAGCATTTCACTTTGTGTGAATCCTGAACACACACACTACAGTATCATTTAATTAAGACATTCCCCTTCATGTCCCTGATCAGGGTGAAATTTCTTAGTCTGGCTGCTCTGCTAAATTAAAAACTCAGAAAAGAAAATACACCTTAGTAGTCTGAAATTCACCCAGACAGGAAAAAATCATTTTATTGAAACACAGGGTCTCTTGAGGAGAAACTGAGCAAGAGATTCTACTAAACCCCAATTTCTGCTTCTCTTTGTTACCCAGATTGACCTGGGACAAAAAGTCTTTAAAAAGTTTAAATATGTAGAACTCCCCCTATCTCAAACAAAGGGTTTTGACCACAATGTAGCCATGAAAAGAGAGGTGTAAACAAGTGATAGGGCCTTCAGAACTCAGCGTGTTTGACCACATTTTTCTGAATTTTTGTATGTTTGCTATCGTAAGTTCAATAAGACAATTTTGTTAAACCATACACAAGACAGGCTCCTGAAATTAAACAAAAAATAAATTCAGATTTGCTTTTATAAAAGAGGAAAACTGAGATTTGGCAGACTCAGCATTTAAGAGTACTATAGTGTCACATGTTGCACAACATACTTCATTTAACATGAGCTTCCTTAACTTTTTTTTTTAAAGTTACTTATATCTAGGTAACACACAGAAAATGCTTGATTGTTCAAATTGAATGAACTCCATAAATGGCAAACAATTGCTAGTTAGATACGGTGGGTGAGGGAATATCTTTTATTGGACCAACTTCTGCTGGACAGAGACAAAAGCTTTTGGGCTTACACATAGAGCTCTTCTTCAGGTTTGGGAAACCCTTGCATAAAGTATCACTGCTAAATACAAGGTTTGAACAGTTTGTTTAGCATAAGTAATTAACAGATCTCAAGGAAAAGTGACCTGTTAATATTCCTCCAGAGGAAAACCGTGTGTGTGTGAGTGTGTGTGTGGACGGGGTGTGTTAGTGGGTTACAGATTGAATTTATGGCTTATTACAACAGCGTGTCTGTTCAGTTCATGATTTTGTGTCCAGCAAAGTTATGAATTTAAGATCCCAGGCTTGTCTTTTGAAAGTGTTTTGCAGGGTTCCTTTCAGGATAGATCAGATACAGTGCTTGCTTTGTGAGAAATGTTCACTCACAAGCGATAGGGTGTTTTTGTCTTTTATGGTATTCCTGTGAGAGTTCATTTGAGAATGTAATGATTGTCTGGTTTCACCCACATAGCTGCTATTGGGGCATAGTAGGGATAAAGTACATCACATGTTGTAATAAGTATGTGTAGGACTCATGAATCTTGAAAGATGTGTTATGTTTTGGAGAGGCATTGATCATTGTAGCAGTGTAGGCATATCCGCAGGTTTTGCATCTGCACAAAGCAATTGCTAGTATAACCCAGTACTTCATATTTTCATAGATAATTGGCCACAAATCAGTAGCCTCAATTATGGTATCCTCTCTGATATAGTTTAATTTTACATAAATCTATCTGCCAACAATCCCAATAAAACTTTAGAAACCCCATAAAGAAGAAAACTCAATCTCCCAAAAGTTGAACATATATACCCAAGTATTTAGTAGTATATGTTCATCATCGCAATATGAGATTGCGAGATCAAATTGTTCAGCAGGATCATTAGCCATTGTGATACAGTCACCAAGCAAAACACATTACTTCAGCAACTTAGGCCTGGTTTCCAGTGGACTTTTCAAATACACAGTGAATCCAAACCAATTCCAAACATATATACGTAACTCAAAAATGACACAGCCTACCTGTTAGAATTGATTGATCTACCCTTAGAGTTGTAGATTTGATAGAAGTAATTCTTATATCAGCAGGAACCTTGTCACCAACTATAGATTCAAAACAAAGTTAGAGAATTCAGTAATAAATTATAAGCAATCACTCTATATCATTAACTTTTTAGGTGTTTGCTGAATAAATGCTGAGTAAGGGTTCAGTTAATGATACTATCAGCATTTCCTATAGCTTTTGTAAGTTACAATATTCTTTACAAATGTGTTCTAAAATTCACTTTGAGCTGCTAAAATAATTCAGACCTGTATAAGCACTAATAAATAAGTCTGTTTGGTACAAGTTTACAAGTCTCTGAAAAACAGAAATGAAAAGATTTTGTGTTTCCATGAAGTCACTTCTCAGAACACCTTGAGATAGTATGGACAGAACATGGCCTACTAGAAGCTGAATAAGTTCTAGAAGCAATTGGAGAATGAATATATATTTCAAAAAACTTTTCCATGTATCAAAAAACCCCACAAACTACTGTGGTTTCCAGGCACCGATATTGGCTACTGGCTTTGAATTTCCCCTCTCCAGAAATTCTTTGCTCACACAATATCATATTTGGCACAAAATAAATAGCTAAAGTTAGTCCTCAGCTATCTAAAGATGGGAAAAAATAAGGAATTTTCAAAGTTAACTTCAAATATTTTCTTTTAATACAAAGGCTGCAGTACCCACTTGTTAGGGACCAATTGTGAATGTAATCTACTTATAGAAACGTGCTAGCCATTGCAAAGTTCTAATGCTATATTCTAAACTTTGCCATACAGTGCAGAGGTCAATTTTTGATTTGAATGGTGTATTGGCTTAATTTTTTCATAGTCTCAAAACAATATGATCAGCTAACCATTAAGATACCAAGTTCTGAATCCCCATTTGTGAATTGTGAGGACATTCACATTAGATATTTTCTGTCCTGAGATTGACCTTATATATTCTACCTACTAGATATTAATGAAAACATTTGAGAAAATTTTTCTAGACAATGCAAGGAACAGTTTTCTAAAAAGATAGCTGAAGATAGGCCAGTAAGTAGAGAAGATGCTCCTGAAGATGCTAGAGAGTAGTAAGCATGTGCCCAGAGCTATGTAGCTCTTAGTTTTTTTCCCCCTCCAGCATCTTCACTGGGTTTTTTAATCCCAAATTCATTCCCCTTTCTACTCCTCCTTATTCTGCTATTCCTGGTTTTCAAGTCATAGCAAAATGAACTGCTGTTCTGTCACTACCACCATTTTATGAATCAGTCCAATAAATTGGTCTGTGGAGGCAAATAAACCTGTTGAAACTTGTTAATCTGACTCACATTTCTATACATCTCTTTATATGCTGCATTTCATAATTTCTAATTAGTTAGGATAATCCTTATATAAAGTCCATTTCTATTCTTAATGCGGAAAGTCTCTAGCTTCAATAATTGTGAAATAAAGCATACAAGCTCTGAAGAAAACAAATACACACATGCTGAATGCTTTGATCACTAGCTAGTAAGAACTGACCTTGTCAGTGGATGGATTCATTACAACAGTCCCTCCCTAGTACGTCCCTGCAGTAAAAAAGCAAGCTGCAATTCCTGCAGGAACTGCTTATGCAACTAGAAGCAATAGTGCACATGAAGAGAGTAACAGTGTAAATAAGCCAGCAAGAATGTTACAACCTTACTCAGTGTATACCAGTTAAGCAGAAAGGCCATGGGGGAGAGACATGGGATCTGAGAAGGAGGATTAAACGAATACTATTTTTAACTGTAAAAAGCCAATTTAAAAAAAAGGATTCTGTGCCATATTCTCCATGATTGCTCACAAGGATAAAAATAATGCTAATTGGAAAATTCTCCCTTCAGATGACAAACAAAAACTACACTAATTTACAAATAGTCCATCACATCTGTGTATATGAAAAAGGCCAATAAATAGCTAAAACACATTTTCCATTTTGTACCATTATTGCATGTGAAAATTAATCTAAGCTACAGTGCCCTTGAGCAGTGAGAGAAAATAGCATTAGACAAACAATGACCAAGGCCAAAAATGGGAAAACTATTTGAGTATGCTCCCCGGATGTCGTGATGAGGTTTATATGTAGACATATGATACTGGTTTTCGGCTATCACAATTCCACAAGAACAGAAGGCTAATACTTCAGTAGAATGTGGTACAGGTCTTGTCAATCTGTATGCATACACTGTTGCTGTACTTTCAACAGCTGAGCATCTACTAGTATCTCAAATGTACTAATACATTTGACAAGGCTATATTACAAGACTGGATCTCTTTACCCAGAACTTTGCAGTGACTTTCTGTGTACATGCAATCACCTAAAGCAGCATTTAAAGCAGCAGCAGCAGCAAAAGACAGCACATTCTCTTTTAATTGAAAAGAACATTTAGGAAAATATACTTAAAGAAACGTCTATCTACTGCTTTTGAAGCTCCATGACCAGCTCAGCAAACTGGTCATGGAAAGCAGAAAGTTGATGAAAATTAAACTTCAGGATAGACCTTTGGTCTGCTAGATTAAGGATATCCAATGACCTGCTAATCCATTAAATTTATATTTACTTCTAGTCACTAACAATTGTTTTAGGCAAAAGTTATTGTGATCATGTTAACGTTTCATTGTTCTATAGTTTGCCAGCCTGTCCAAACGAATTTAAGACAGACACCATGTACACAAACATTGAGGTTGTACTAGTGCCACAGTACAGTACATAGATTTAGAAGAGAGTTCTGTTTCCTCCTCTGTAGTCACAACCAAGCCGTCCAATTCTTCCTCTTCCTTTAGAGCACAAAATTTTCTATTCTGCAAGTAAGCTAAAAGATTATTTTTAAAATTACATAGAACTGACATAGGTCTTTGATGGTTGATGGTGCAGACCTTAGAATCTGCATGCATGCACATGGGATAGGTAAGTATTATTGCCATTTTACAGATGGGGAAACGGAGGCAGAAAGACTAAACAACTTGTTTTAGGGCCAGGCCATAGCCCAGTAGTGGCAGAGCCAGCATTAAAGCTCAGGGGACTTCAATTCCTAATCCTGTGTCCATTCCTCCATCTATTCAAATCCGCCTATGTGGCCAGTAACAGAGAAAGTTTAGATTACAAGCAGAAGTAATTCAAAGCTTGTTGCATTTTAAGACCAGTCAGATCTCCAAATATGTAATGCAGTTTACACAAAATTAGTCCGATGGACAGCCCCAAACAAGTTACAAGACTGCATTTCCAACTCACCCAAGCTCACTTTTTATCAGGGAAGGCCACAAATAAGGTTCAAACTGGTTTATATAAGGACACTAATGCAAAACCTTTTTATGATAAGATTAAGCTTTTTAGGCCTAGGCTCGAAGCTGTTCTAGTCAACATGATAGTTAAGACATTGGTAGCCATCTGAAGCACTGACTACACTACCATCAATGCAACTGAAACTGGTAGTAAATCACAAAAAAAATTTTAGCAAGAAAGTCTAGTATACACAATGTCTCAGTCATTGTCAGCTTCCTTCCTCTGTGTCATTCAGCACTGGAAAGAAACCAAGTTCTAATATTGCAGCTGGTTTCAAATCATCCATAGAAACCATAAAAGTATTTCAGATGGACCAAGATATATCCATAGGCTACAAACTAGGGTTGAAGCAAGCCAAACAAACACCTGAACACTAAAATATTTGTAACAGTTTTTAGCTGCTACAGAACTTCCACAAACCGAGATGACAGACATGACTAGGCTCTGTGTGAGAGAGGAATTCCACTATATTTCCTCCAAACATCTAAAGCTACTATTAATATTTAACTTGATTATTTTCCCCCAGAAAAAAAGCAGAATTACAATTGTGTGTGGTTTTTAGTTCCAAAAGTAGATTGTAGGATTACAATGCCTCACTCCAGAGGACTGAAAAATTACCTAGACCAAGAGATAGTGGTTTTAGACAGTGCTATGATTTGTGCATCATTTCTTTATAGATATTGGCCCAAATCCTGCCTCCCTGGCTCATACAAGCAATCCTACTGACTTAAAAATGGGTTGTATAAGCAAAGAAAGAAGGATTTTGCTCAGAAGTCTTTATTCCTCTTTGTGTGGAATATTTTTCAGCAAAGTTTTAATATAAATCCAGATGTTTTTAAAAACAGGTTTCTTTATTGTACATCATTAGCCAAAATAGTAAGAAGTTTAAGTACTGCTCTAAACGTGTGAGTGTGAAAGAGAGAGAGCACACGCATGCACCTAACATCATATTAACACTATTTGAACTGTAGTTTGAATTCCAGACTCACATTACACTTTTGGGGTGCACATTGAGTAGGGTGGAGTCAAGCCAATAAACTTTCACTAATCTGTGGGGGAGCCATGCTTATCTCCCAAATCCTGCATAATTTTAAACAGACAGACATTCTATTCTTAGTGTTGGTTTACAGTGAAAAGGGATTGGGCGTTCAAAACACCTTAGGAACAGCCATTTCACCATTATAAAACATAATGGCCCCCAAGAAAGCAGTTTTATGTATTTAGACAATCTTCAAACACATTAGGGAATTTTAAAGATACACAGAGCTGTTAACGTGTTAAATTAACCAGATGACTCTTCTTGGCAAGCTTTGAATTCCGGGATAAGAAACAAGGTTTGTGTGCCTAGGTACTTCATACAACATTTAAAAAAAAAACAAAAACCCACAAATCCTCAAAGTTGAATGGCCAGTTAGTTTGAGTGCACGAATGACAAAACAACATACTGAATCCTTGAAGTTGCAGCAACACTGATTTCATTATGGACTAAAGAAGTCTTTTGAAAATAATACATCTTATTTACAATGAGAGGTGTAAACATTTTAGTCATTTCAGTCTCTGCAGAGAAGCTCAAATATGCCAAGTACCATCATAAATATTTCTTTATTTATACTCAGTGTTAACAATTCTAGGCCCATATTAATTCTGACAGTTTATTTGTTTAAGAGTCCATGGTATCAATTAAAAAAAAAGATTTGTTCCTTCTTACTGGTTTTCATCTAAAACTGACAATCATAGAATGTATGTGGGGATCTTTTAGAAGTAAAAAAATCTTTGTGGTCTTTACTGTATAAAAAGCAATTCTATGCCTACATGCTACAGGCAACAGCTTTAGTTTTCTCATGTTTACATATTCTAGCTGTTCACAAATTATTTCCTATACACAGAATAGTGAATGCCGTTAAACTGCAGAAACTGTCAAAACAAGAAAACTTAAGTTTGCCCACTATTTTGTACAAACATATCATTAGCCAAAATAAGAGGCTGAACTTAATTCTTCACCTCATTTCTAAGAAGAGAAGTCACGTATGAATATATAAGGTCTGGGCAGGAGGAATATCAAGACTTAATTGGGACTATTTATGATCAAGTAATAAGGCCACCAAAAATATGGTCTTTTGAGGAAGGAGGGAGATTATTATAGTGAACAATGGTAGTCCCTTCAGTTCTAAATATGCTAATATTGCTTGCAATTACTACTACAGACAAAGAAAACATTGTATGTTTGAAAGATACAGAGGTAAGTGCTCTATTACATTTAGGCTGAATAATACAGGCAGAATAATATAAAAAAAATTCTCATCTACCACCTGTACTGGCTTTGTACCAGTGTTATTTATAAATTATGCTACAATTAAACTTATACAATGCATGCAGAAGTTTGACTATCCTATTTGAGTGTATTTTAATATAAAAAGGGATGGGATTTTTGGGAAAGGGAGAAAGGTAGAACCCACATATAAGTTACCTGGAACCCCAAAGCAATCAATATAGTCTAGTGACAGAAGAGCAGCTTGTTTGCTCAGGAGTATCAGGCCAGAAGGGACCACTGTGATCATCTACTCTGACCTTCTGTATACTGCCCAGAGGACTTCTCAGAATTAATTCCTGTTTGTAAATGGAGACTAGATGTTTTTCTAAAAAGATATATTGTAATTCAATTTTCCAGTGAAGCAGAATCCCCTTTCTTCACCACCAGTAAATTGTTCCAATAGTTATTTATATTTCAGTGAAAAATTTGCTTATTATTTCCAGTCCAAATTATCTAGATTCAATTTCCAGCTATTGGACCTTGTTATAATTTTGTCTGCTAAACTGAAGAGCCTTCTATCATCAAATTTCTGTTACCCATGGAAGTAGTTTTAGGCTAATCAAGTCACCTCTTAACTTTCTCTGAAGTACAGAGTAAGGAAGGGGAAAACAATTCAGATTCACCTTATGCCAGACCAGATAAATGGATGACACTGCACAACTCACCACTGAAGCAGCACCAAACAGTAGTTACATCTATTAGTAAAATTCTGTGTGTGTTCAGACAATGAAAGGTAAACAACGGATATTTTCATCAGTGTACTCTAGTTTTGAGCAGCAAGTTTTCTTCACCCTAATAAAATGTGCCAGGGCATTATGGTATTAATAGTTACCTTGATTTTCAAGAAATTTATTTAGTATTGTTTTGCCCTGTTGAAGCATCAGTTTTATTCAGGGTACACGAGAGCAGATATGTTCTGAACCTCACCAGTCAGCCTCATTCTCTCTAGCTCTGCTTAACAGTTCAGTAACTCACAAGGGAAATGCTGCAAGACCTAGAAAAAGCATTTAAATTCAATATTTCCTTTACAAATTCTTAAAGAATGTGTGTTGGAAGTGACACTAATCTTTCTGCATGGCTTCAACCTCATACAGTTCAACTGGTTTCAGTGGGAGTGTACAATAAGGTTATGTTCAAACCCCATGTCTCAAAACAGGACCATAAACATTAGAACAGCCTTGACACAGCCAATATATGGAGATATACCTATCTCACAGAACTGGAAAGACCTTGGATGGTCATTGAGTCCAGTCCCCTGCCTACACTCGCAGGACCAAGTACTGTCCCCTGACAGATTTTTTGCCCCAGATCTCTAAATGACCCCCTCAAGGATTGAACTCACAACCCTGGGTTTAGCAGGCCAGCATTCAAACCACTGAGCTATCCCTCCCCTCCAAAATACCCCGTTGAAGGGTGTGCAGACAACTATAGATATTATCCACTGAACATCTGTCAATTTTACAAGATATTTAGTTTCTGAAAATAAGTATTTGACTTAAAATCAGTGCTCTGTGGAAATAAGATACATGGTTAAAAAACCCAATACTGTAACAAACTGCTCTACCACAAAAGCGCCGTTGATTTGCACTCCTAATGTTAAAAGGAGAACAGCAAATCTTTTCCCAAATGCCCTCAACTATACAAAGATCAGTGGATTCGTTTCATATGACTAGAGTTGAATGCTAAAACCTAAAAGCTGGTTAGAGACTGCTTTTAGGAGAACGCATTACAGCAGGGATTTTTACAACACACTTTAAAACATACACTAAATAGTACATATACTACAATCAGTAATCAGTTTTCAAGAGTTAACACACTAATTGAATTATAGCAGAATGTAATTTGATTTGTTCCAGAATGGATATTTTTAGAAATAGCTTTTTAATATATTTGACTTTTACACAGCTCAAGTTTACAGCCATCTCTTAAAGATTAATTTTATTAATTTAAATATTAAGATTGGTTTAATATGCTGGAATGGATAGATAAGGTACTTTTGCTGCGTGGAAATGCAATGCATCACAGTAGTATTTTATCAAAATAAAGTGGGCTATACAGAAAAAGATTACAAGAGTAGAATAAGAACATCAACCATTTCATTGATTCTGCTGTAAGTTTTGAGCGCTAAAACCTGCGCATCCCTAACAGCAAACACAGAAGGATCTGTTAAGCAAGAAGTGGGGAAGAGGAGGAAATCCCAGGAGCCCATACAAGATGGGCAGACCCACTACACCGCAGGGACTCCATGCATGGGAGAATGCAGGGGCTTGAGGGTGGCGGGGGAGTGGATTTGCAACACTGTGGATGTCCACAGGTCATACTGAAAAGAGGTGAATGGACTACTGTGCTCTTGCAACCATGGAACAGCCTGCCGAAGGATTTTGTTCAGATGGACCCCAAACTCTAACAACTGAAGTAGTTGTATCAAAATGCACCTGTTAAACATTAGAATTATCACTTGGCATAGTGAAACCAAACTAAGTTTAACATTTTGAATAAAATAAAACAAAAAAACTTTAGTCTATTAAAATGGACAGCAATTACCCAGTAACGATGCAATTTCCAAGAAGCATGACTGTCTTAAAACTGACAAAGTAGTAAAATTGAAAAGCCGTTTGAGGATAACATCTGGATATTTATTCTGTTTGTCAACTCTAGGTTACTAAGTTACACCAGTTGTTTTCAACACTAGAGTACTGAACTGTGCCCACCACGAGTCAGTGAATAAACCTTAAGGCATCTCTCAAGCCCATTAACTCAGTCCTCCAGATATCTGATATTCAGTTACTGTGATAATAGAGTAAGATAAAGTTTTATTATTTTTAATGAGCTTTTAAAAGCCTCTCATATAAATGTGTCCATGTCTCACAAAATTACACCTGTTTTCCATTAACTCTGCTTAACCATGTCTGAAAGATGCAGTTTTCATGAAAAAGATACTGCTTTAAAAATTAATATTTGTAGAGGGTTCAAGCATATAAACATGTGGGTCATGTCCACTGTTTCACCTGCCAAGAGCACCTTCACTTGGCCTCTAAGTTTAATTAGCTGCCTTCCTTTTCTTCAACTCACTTTATTTCACTTTGAAAGGATATTAAACTAGTCTCTCAGCCCCCTCCCTCTCATCAGAAACCAAGCATGTATTTCAGCTACTGTAAACTGCCATCCAGGTGACTCCAGAAATCCACCAATACAGTTTTTTTTTTTTTTTTAAACAATAGATAAGTGACCTCTCCATCCTCCCCACTGATTGTAAAAAGGTTGGCTCCTCAACCATCTATTTCTAGGTGCATCTAATTCAAGAGTGGTAATATAATCTATCATTCATTATCTTTAGGGTAAACCTTCTAGCCCACAACAAACTTCACTGGAGAACAGTTCATTTAAACACCTCAGTACTACAAAATTATTTTCAAAGCATTCCTATAAAAGTAAATTAAGCAAGTATTTAGCCTGTTTTTTTAATGCTATTTTAATCTACAGCTTCCTGACAAGATTTCTAAGTCAGGCCCAAATATAAACTGACTGTTTAAAGTCAGAACTCTTGTGGACAAAAGGACATTATTGAAGGGCTAGTCCCTACCATGCAGTGCCAACTATATTCTTCTTCTATGCTGAAAGACCTGTAGAAAGTATCTCAAATTTAGATGCCACTGACATAATCGGAGAAACTTATCACCTGGTTATTTACGCCACTCAGTGGTAAGACACACTTGCCTGGACATACAAATGTCATTGGCATTGTGCCTAAACTTCCATGCCCAGTGCTCTGTCACTTCCCTACATGGTCATCTTTTTGCAAACACTATGTCAAAGGCCATCCAAATACTCTTACACTTGAGACAGAGGCATGCAGACAGTTTCTCTCACCTCCAAGTCTTGACACTAACTATGGTACATAGTATTGCTCTTCTCTACCCACCCAGGAGATTTCCCTTGTTTGAAATAATTTAATGCATTGTTTTCTGCCATTTAAAAAGTACAGAATATATAGCTTCCATATCTGAATTCATATTACGCTGAAGCATTTTAATATTCCTACAGCTTTTTGTGTTAAGCCTATGCCCTAAGGTGAGAGATCTTGGATGTTCATTATAACTACTGTATTCATCTGAATTCAAAATGTATTAAAATAATTTTTGCTAATATCCAAGGAGTTGAAAGCAGTATTACTCAAGAAAGTCTGTTTGCAGAATCTAATGCCTAGATATTCATGTAGTTTAAAATATAACATGTTGAGAGGTCAAGAGTATTGTCACAATCTATCAAAGGACTATTCTCCAAAATCAGATTTAAACAAACAATCTGATCACATGACAAGTGACTACTTTTTAAAACATTTGCTAATATCTGAATATACTGTTCTGTAAACTACCACCAATAAGCTTAACATGAGTTTCCTACAGCAAGGGGGCACAAAAACTTTAAAAAAACAAATTGTACATGCGTGCAATTCAGTAGTTGCAGTAAGGTATCACATTTGTTGACATTTGCAGCTACTTGACTCTCCCAGATCACTTCTGCAAGTTCCTTTTTAATGATCTCCAATGTATAAAAGCCAAATATCAATTTTATGTCCAACTACAAACAATGCAAAACAGCTGTTGAATTATGCCTATTTAGTGCAATTATGCTCATAAGCAACACACACTAAATTTAATAGAGTGTCTACTATAGTTCTTAAAAAGATGATCCTACTCAAACTCTGAATTATATCATGCCCTTTGCTTTTACTGTTAGGATCCAAAAATGAAAAAACGTGCTTCTGGAATGATAAATTATGTTTATTTAGGTATCAAAGGTTGGAATAAAGCTATTATAAACAAAACAAAACAAAACAAAACAAAAAAAAAAAGGACTTAAGTTAGCTAGCACCTTAAAGCAGTGCTTTAAAAAGTTACTCTCTACCCAACCAAGAATAGCAGATTGGATAATGTGAATGAATTGTACTGTAGGGGACGGCATACGCAAAAACAAACACTCACCACAGTAATCTTGTATCATGAACACATGCAAAAGCTTCAAAAAATTTAGTGAGCATAGTATCTGATTAACATGTTTACTACAAAAATAGGTCTCTAGAAGTATAACAGTTCAGGCACAAAACTGTAATTGCAATAGTATGTACTTGAGCACTTAGATTGCACCTGCAATTACAAATTTAGCTAATTAGGGCCAGATTTTCAGAAGAGCTCAGCCTTCATAATTGGGGCTGGATTTTCAAGGGAGCCCAGCACTCAGCAACTCCTATCAAGAGCAGAGTCACTAAGTAGGCATGCTTTTAGAGAAAGGCTAACTGTAAATGCATAGCTGGTTATGTCCACAATACTCAATTTGTACATTCGTGGCAACTGCGTACATGAATTAGGCTTGCAAATACATGTGTTTGCACATCATGCCTTTTGAAAGCAAGGCCTTTGCTTAAATATATCTTCAACAAACCTCAAAATGTCATGAGAAGAGTGGACAAGTACAAATCTATTTGTTTTTTTTATGTCTAATGCATTCAAAACATTCCCGTAACACTGAATTCCTGTAATAATGTCTGTTTGTTTCCTATAGTTGATATGAACCTTCCTTGAACCTTCCTGCAAAGGCCAGATGAATCAGTTAGACCCGATTTACAATAAAACTAATTACTGCACAATTTAACATTTAAGGAGCCAGGAAGATTTTTTTTAATTCAAGTTGCACTTCAGTGTGTGTCATTTTAACCACAAATATATACTTTCATACTATAACAAATTTATGGCCTTGAGTAGTATTGCCTTAAGATACCTCGAAGATGCAATATTCAGAATAGTTAATTTTTTTCCAATTGCGAAAGTCTAGTAACTACTGCCTTCTATTAAGGGAAATCCCCCACTAGGGTCAATGAGCCACAGAAAGGAGATCTTTTAGTGCTGTGGAAAGCCCGTGGGCTCCTCAGGTGTTCCATGTGTAATTTTAAAGAGTGTCCTCCTCCCAACCCCCACATACACCGGGGGACAAAGAGAGAGAGAGAATCAAGTATCATGATCCTTCTGTCTTTTCCAGTTTACATAAGTTGCTTAGTTGAAAACAAGCAATTCATTTCACCTGCGTTCCAGTGAACTGGCAACACAGTAAAATCATTCAGTATTTCCCTAGGACTGGATGCTCAAACTACAATACATACCCTCAGGCTGATTATCCACTTGCAAGTCTATTAATAATTCTTTACAGTATAATACCAAAGAAATGTGTCCCCCTGACAAAGCAAATTGCTTTAGGAGATTACTATTCTATTTCTGGCACTTCGAGTCAGGTCCAAAATTGCTGCAGTAAGCTTCTAGCACCAGAGCTTATATCACTTTTGTGTGGCCCCCCTGAGGACAAAAAGTTAAAATCAGCGACCTTTTGCTGTTGAAAAACAAATACAGAAGAACCTTGATTTTACAAATACCTATTTTACGAAAAACCAGTTATACGAATCACATTTCCCAATGAAAGTTTTTTTAAAAAAAAAAAAAAAGTGTCAGGAAAGCCATGTCAAAGAAGAAATGGACAAAGCTTCATGTTCTGATGTCATCAATGAAATGGAGATCAGTCTGCAGTGTACCATATTGCCACTTGTGCACCATAACCACTACTTTTGAGATGCTCAATTTCACAAACTTTTCATTCCCAGTTAGTTTGTAAGAGAGGTTAACAGCAAAAAAAGGTTCTGTTTAAGTCTGAGTATGACTGTATGACACCAGAAGTACAGAAAATAAAATAAGAGAAGTGTGACACTAACAGAAATCCAAAGATAATATGCTGCTTCATGGCCTATTAAAGCAGTTAATATAATCAGCCCTTGAGGTTTGTATCTGCTTTTAGCCAAGTGTCCCTATAGGTACTCCACATCATGGAGTGTGCACGCCTTTGCATTCTAGATTGGAGATATTCTCAGTAGTGTCTTGGGGTCTGTCCCTGCATCCCAGAGACCCTTCTGCTCAGATGAGGGTACATAGAGAGCGTGCAGACCTGCCATCAGTCCAAATTTTTCTCAATCACACAAGTTCAGTGAAAGACTCCAAGGTAGAAAGGAAGGAAGGCAGGAAGTGGCACACCCATAGGGACACATCTCAAAGGACTCCAGTTACTGTACAAGGTGCATTTGGACAGTCTTTTGATTGAGATAGTCTGTCTTTTCATACATTCTGAAAAGGAGATTAAAAGCTTGGGTAAAACCCTAAAGACTCCAAGCTCTTCAATCCTCCTGGCAGAGTTGATGATTATGAGGAATGAGGTCTTAGGGGACATATGAAGGAGGGAACAACTCCTCATTGGTTCAAATGGGGGATTTCCTCAGCAGATTGAGGACTAAGTTTAGGCCCAGTGGCAGAACTGGTTCCTTAACATGTGGGAAGATGTTGAACAAGCCTTTGATAACACTTATAGTGGTTGGGGAGTAATGGTGAAGACTGAAAATCTCTCAATGGGGGAGTGAAAAGCTGTGACAGCAGCTAGGTGAAAACTCAGCAATAATTCCATCATTTTAAAACTGAACAGGTAATTGATGCACATTCTAATACTAGAGGCGGCACAGATCAGGAACTGTACCAAGTCTGGAAAGGTTTCCATATCTGCATGTAAGTCTGCCTAGTCAAGGGTTTTCTGCTATGAAGCAACACCATCTGTACCTCTGAGGAGCAAAAAAAAAGTCTTGCTCTATACCAGAGAGCCATATAGCAGCCAAGCCTTGAGGTGAAGCACTGAAATTTGGATGGTGATGGATCCTGACTCCTGAGTGAGGAGATGTGCTGTCAGGAGAAGATGGAGAGTGGGGTCACAGAAACATGTGAAACTGCCCTGGGAACCATACCTGCCCTGGCCACAATGGTGTTTCAATTTCTTCAATACCTTGATCAGGAAGGGAGTTGAGGGAGGTAAGTGTACAGCAATAGGCAAGGCCAAGGAATGACCAGAGCATCTACTATCAAGTTGTGATCATGCCCTCCTCTTGAGCAGAAGCCTCTGTACTCCACACTGGATGATGTTACAATAATCATCCCAGGTAAGACACCTCTTGGAATGCCTCATTATTCACCTCACACTCATAGCTGATGCTGAAAAGCCTGCCAAGAAAGTCCACCACTGTGTCTATTGTCCTGGTAGATAATCTGCTGAGATCTGTACACAGTGTGATATGCTCTGTTTCATAGTTTTATGGACTCAGTGCAAAAGGACTGGGATCTTGCTCCTCCATGAAGACTGATCTATGTTGTTGCTCTGTTGTCCACCATTATTCTGACTGGGTGGTGCCTTATGATGGATTGGAATTGCTGACAAGAGGTTTGTTACAATATACCGATATGGAATATTACCTCCTGAGGGATCTATTTGCCCTGACTTGAAAAGGTTTTGGAAGTGTGTCTCCTGGCCTTTCAAGGAGGTGTTTGTAGCAAGTACTCTTGAGGGAGGAGACTCCAAGAACAGAACTCCCACGCACACCTTTTGTGGATCCTTCTACCAATTTAGAGAACCAATGACCCTCAGAAGTAAAAATACTCCTTGGAAAGTCTTTGTCTGTTGGTGGGATGGGGGGAAGGAGAAGGGGTAGAAAGTTTTCAGCCAGGCAGTGTTGCTAAGGATGTAACACACACAGAGGCTGTCATACAGCCCAGAAGTTGCAGGCATGTCTTTGTTCTGGTTTGTGGGTTTTGTCGTATTGTTGAGATGAGGCTGAACATAGTGGCAAATCTGTCCAAGGACAAGTATGCTCTGGTGGTTGTGGTGGAGTCCTGAATGACCCCAATAAAATCAATTAACTGAACTGGAGTGAAAACAGACTTCCGTATTGAGGCAGAGGCCCAAATGAGTGGAACAGAGGCACAGGTTTATGGAAGTTGCTCTCTATGCCACAAGAAATGAGCAACCTTTCAGGATCCAACTGCCCAGGTAGGGAAAAACTGTACTCTCATCAGGCAAAGATGGGTTGCGACAGCTGAGAGGATTCTGATTAGACCCTTGGCATGGTGGAGAGGTTGAAGGGTAGGACGCAATACTGGTAAAGGTCTCTGCCTACCACAAATAGAAGAAGTGTCTGTATCCCTCAAGATTTTGGTGACCAAAGACATGGAGGTAGATGGTTACTGTTTTTATGAGATCCGCTCTTCAAGGAGAAGATCTTACACTTGGTTGGTATATGGGTGTCTCCCAAATAGAGGCACCAAAAATGACAATCAATCATCGACCACGATAGGCTCCCAGAAAGAAAAACAGCACTTAAAGACTGGGGATTCCAGCATACCCCAGAAACATCAATTACAGTAAACCAAGGTCACTATAACTGAATGCTACCATGTTAGGAAATTTTAAAGTTTCTGAATGAGTAAAAGATGGGCCAAGAGCCCACGCTAACTTCACTTTGAGAGGATATTTTCCCTGAATATTAAAAATAGCAGGATAGTAAATTTTAAGGGTACATAGTTATCTCCCCTCTGATAACTACTCTAATAACCAAATCCAAAGTGAGAAGAAAGATCAGAAGGAAAACTGATGTACAGCTCAAATTATCTTAGAGAATAACCATCTCACTGCCAAGAAGGCCTACAAAAACGTGAATACAACTATTTGTGACGTATGTTCAACAAGATCCACCTATGGACTTTGCACAGAAAAGTAGCAGCAAAATCCTTAAAACAACGGGGACAAAAGAAAAAAAAGATACCATTGATAGTCCAGTTAGGAATAGACAACATGTATTTTCACTTACAAAGATGGCAGTCTCTCCAAAGTATAAGAGAATGTTAATAGCATTTTTTAGGAAGTGATGCAAGATTAGAAGTTGAATACCAGTGTTTCAATAGAAGCCATCCTGCTTTATTACAGGCATTTTTTTAATAATTAAAAACGATGCTCAATTAAAAAATGTGAAAATTGCCAACTATTACAAACAACACTTAAAATGGTGACAATGGGAAGATTAGAGAAAAAAAGTGGGGTTTTTTCCAAGTTTACTTTGTACATTGTTATTTTTCCTTTTTGCTTGTATGTTTTTCACACAGCAATGGGGGAAGGGGGAAACCATACATACTAAACCATAACCATACATACTAAAAACCTGTTATCCACTTAAAAAGCAAAAGATGTCCTCGCTACTATGTCTACCAATTAAAAGGTAAGAGTAACCTAAGACAATTCAAAGATAAAAGCAATCATTTAATGTAATGCAATTACAGATGAATGGAGACGGTCGATTTTTCAATAATGCATAAATGGAGGTACCGAACTTGTATTATGCATTCTTTTTAAAAAATCCCTCCCAAGGCTTCAAACTATTAAAATTAACCAAGGCCCTTTAGACATATGTATCCTGGATTATTAATAAAAGGCATCTCACCAGCTACTTCCACAATATCACCAGGGACAATGTCTCTTGCTTTAATCCTTTGTACACTTTTTCTGTCTTGTCGATATACTTTGCCCATTTCAGGTTCATATTCTTTAAGAGCTTCAATGGCATTTTCAGCATTTCTTTCCTGAAAAAGGAAAAATAAAATGTGAGGTTTTAAAAGCTAGAAGTACTGTCAATTCTGACTACTAGAATAGTCATCTTCTAGTTTTCCATATGTAGCATTACATGAATACTATTTACTCAGTTATTCTGTGTTCATTCACATAGAAGATAATTATTAGACCCACCCCATTATGTGGCTGCAACTTTAAAGTGAAGTTGCAGTTTGTAGAGTACTACAATAGAATTCAGCTATTAGTGAGCCCTTAAAGGTCTAGAAGCCATTGCCTTAAAATCTGCAGTTACCTCTCCAGAATGTCCATTATGTTTTGGTAGCTGGAGATCAAACTATAGTTAAAGGGATCACAGGGTTATGTTTTGATGCAAAGCAACAATCCATCCAAACTAAAATGGTTGTACCCTAGTTCAGCTGTGCTTTGCTAAATAGAACATCTCCTTTGAGTTCAAATATACCTTCTTCCCACATCAGTCTGGTGTTTTCACTAGCTACTGATAGAAATTAAGATAGTGAAAAAAATGCAATAATTAAACTTCCTCCAGTACTATTCTTGTATCCCTCCTTTAGGTCTTTGTGCCACATTTGAACCATGTCAGATTAAGAGGCATGGACATATCCACTTACAACAGCTCCTTTGTTATCTAGCTTGGAAATAACTATTGTCCAAAAGCTCTTTTCTTTGCACTTGTAAAGTAAGGATACTACATGACATTTCACACCCATTACTTGCCAACAAAGTACCTACAACTTCCCAGACATAGTGCCAAAGCTGGAGCTCCAAAAAAGAAGGCAATGCACTTAAGAGTACAAACAGAAATTGTAACTATTTTTAACATCGATACACAAAACAAACCTGAATCTTCTTTCCACAATTAAGCTAAGAACGAGTTACAGAAGATTGGACCTCTAAAATCACAAGAACCTTAAACTTTAGTCTTTTCTTAAAGAATCTATGGGTATGTCTACAATGCAGCTAGCAGGTGCAATTCCCAGCTTCAAAAGATATACACATCCTGGATTTGACCAATCCAGTGCACTAAAAATAGCAGTAGCACAGGTGGCACTAGCACAGATTGACCACTAACATCTTAAACATAGTATTGTCTATGTTTAGATGACAACCAGTAAAACACCAGCAGCCTATCTCCGTGAGCTCTACTGCTGTTACTACCAGTAGAAGTACTACAATAAGAATTTAAGAAAAAATATTAATACAGACATCTTAGAATTTCTGTATTCAACAGGGCAGATTTAAGAGGATGCTTTTTAGGTATACAAAACTTACACCAATATTTCCAGACTTACACCAGCTGCCAAAGGTTCTCTAGTCTAGTACATGTCAGAACTGTATAAAGGCAGACAATTATCTTTGGAAATTCAAACCATGAGTCATTAGAGCCTAACTTGTCAGCAGGTAACACACAACTGATTGCTCATGGCCAGATCTCTGTGTAGTACCAGTTCCAGCAGGCAATGCAACACCTTGAACTACACACGTTACACCAGCTGATCTGGTGAATGTTGTGAAATAACTGGCAGGGGGAGAGAGCTGGAGATGCCATAAATACTAGCAGCTACAAGCTATCTTAGGTGTAAGGAAGCTGGAGAGTATGGTCTAAACCCATGGCATTTCCCCTCTTCACTGGATGAAGAGCAGAATTTAAACTCTTGCTCAGGAGCATAGATTACCATGCATATATACATATAGATAACAGGAATCTTAATTTTTGTTAGGCCTCAGGATCTGCTAAATTTCAATAACCCTACTAAATTTGAGGGGCAAAGAAACAAGAATTATCAAATCAAATACAGAAGCTATCTGATAGATCTTAATTAACTCAGTCTTCAGAGTTAGCAGCTCAATAAATGAATTCCATCTTAGAGAACAAGATCCATGAGTCAGACATAAATAAATGCCACATCAGAAAACAAGCCTCCCCCATCCACATCTAATGTTTGAAACTGCCAAAAAATAAATTTTACTTCACTGTCTAAAGTCAGCCTTTCAAAAGTTTAAATCCAGTTCACCACGCTGGTTTTCTCTGAAACATCCAGAATACTTTTTAATGTTTTTTAAAGTATGTCAGCAACTGCATCTCTATCACCCACAAAACAAGACAGAGAGTTTCATGAGAGTTAAGACAGAGCTCCTGCCTCGATTCTTCATTAGTATAAACTAAAAAATGTAAGACCTGAAAGAGGAAGTGTTGTTTATCAATTGAAGACAGATTAACATGAGCATTTAAAGTTTGTTCGTTGTTGGAAGATAGTGATTGCATCTTTACCCAGTACCACTCTTTATACCCAGTACACCCAGGATAGAAATATAAGAGAATAAATTTGAGGCCATTTTGTGTACAATTACAATGTTCAAGTATTGGATAATGAATTAAAGCTAATTACTTTTTTATTCTGCTTTTAAAAACTCAATCTTTTTGCAGTTTTTCTGACTGCACAAGTTCACTTACTTTTTGAACTGTTCAGCCTATCACCAAGTAACAGAAAAAGTTTTGATTTAGGGATTATTGCATTAGAATAGGATAGTTTATTATATGTGCATGTGAGTATATTGTAGATTTTAAAACTGTATGAAACTGATGGTTTTGAACAAATGAATGGCCTAGAATCAAATACAGGCACCGAAAAGTGTAAACATTTTTCATCTTTTTAATTCTATAACAATCTCTCCATCTTCCAGAGAAAAAGATATCCACCAACAACTAAAATTTTCTCTGCATTTGAGAAGAATACTTGTGGAGGGGATGACGTGGAGAAACAGGAAGCCAGACTTCAGATGACATACCCACATGTGAAGTTTCTTCCTACACTGACTTTATCCTGGTCTCAAACAGATTCAGTGATTTCTGGTTTTGGACTTTTAGCACCTAGGAACCCTAGAGACATGTACTGAAAAATGAAATCTTGAAGTTAAACTGCAAATTTTATTCCTCTAGAGTAAATATTCATATCACTAATACAGCATCATAATCCACCTACCCACAGCAGTGATTTTGCCAAGGGGAGGATATTTATCAAATTTTCAAATGATATTATATACACAAAGTTGTTCTTTTTTTTTTAAATTGTTACCCTATAAA
Organism: Dermatemys mawii; assembly: GCA_007922305.1. NCBI lineage: Eukaryota > Metazoa > Chordata > Testudines > Dermatemydidae > Dermatemys > Dermatemys mawii. The sequence goes on from ML677361.1 coordinate 16,289,300, forward strand.
TGACATCTACTATGGAAGCAACAACTACTTTTATGGAGGATAGCAGTCTTCTTTTGCTCCCAACTTGTGACCTTAAGGACAAAAAAAGGCATGGCAATAAATGCCCCACTACCCCTTACCCCACCTAAAGAGTAAGTGAGGATTTTTAGCTTTCCTATAAATTACCAACAAGAAGTTGGGTAATGATCGATCTTTTGGTGATCGATTTATCGCATCTCATTAAGATGCGATAAATCGACCACCAACAGCGCTCCCATCGACTCTGGAACTCCAGCTCGTCGAGAGGCGCAAGCTAGAGTCGATGGGAGAGCCTGCTGCCACCGTGAGGACAGCAGGTAAGGTAAGGTTATTCACATAGCTGAAGTTGCGTATGTTCAGTCGATCCCTACCCCTACTGTAGACCAGCCCTTAGTTTTTCAAAGCAGTATAGTGGATTTACCCACACATTCCATTAATTTCAGTGGACATATCTACTGAACTATAAACAGAACAGAAAAGTTTGAATATAGCAGCAATGACAAACTACTTAGAATTTACCGGCTGCTTTCCATTTAAGTAAGTACTCTCATGGAGAGCTATTTTAAAATCTATTATATAAATTTAAGAGAATTTAATTTTTCTTGGCCAATTCTCCAAATATACAAGTTATTCACAAATCTAAGTCAAAAGGCATTATGTAGGTTCACTAACTTCAGTGCAAGCCTCTTGCGGTTTTAATAGCTTTAAACAAATCAGCACACAACTGTAACCATTTAAATATATCTAAATGGTTCCAACAATGCCTTTGATTCTTTCAGCATGGAAATCCGTAGGTTTCTAATCTATAACCTTCAGCTGAGTGCCCATTATATGCTTTGAATTTGTTTTTTTGATTTTGTCATACTTGCTTTCTAGGCAAGTAGTTAATAGAGTCCTTGCTGCAATGTATTAAAAAAGGAAAAAGCTGGTCTATTCGGGAGGCTTCAACAAACAAGTGTATTCTACACATTAGCTTTTTCTCTTGTTAAATTAGACTTGTATATGCATTCTAGAGTGGAGTAAAACCCAAAGCATAAATATGGTTGCCTTGCTAACCTGAAGTAAACTTTATTCCCCCATCTTCACTAGATTTAGTGGGGGGAGTTTTAAACTAACATGAAGTATTAATTTATTCCAATCCAGCATCAGAGAAAGAGCTTTTATATTTCTGGTCTTTTTAAAAAGGAAAAAAAAACTGTTTTAGGACTACAAGTTCTTTGTGGCAGGAATTTGGTCTACCTCTACGTATAATGCCTATACAAACCTAACTGGATGCTACTTTAATAAATAAGTTAAAGAGCCTAGATTTTGATAAACTTGAACAAAGCTTCCAAAAGCAGGCTGCAGGGATGTGCTGGCAGCTGCTTCCTGCAACTCCCATTGGCTGGGAACAGCGAATCACAGCCACTGGGAGCTGCAGGCAGCCATGCCTGTGGATGGTCAACATAAACACTGTCTTGTGGCCTGGCAGCAGGTTACCCTGACGGGCCACATGTGGCCCACGGGCTGCAGGTTAGTCACCACTGTTCTAAACACCTTGTTATTCCTCTAAAAGCAACTGGCCTTTTAATGTGACATTTCATATAGGGTTAATATTTAGGCCCTTTGTATTTTCTATGTAGTTTTGGTATGGTTTTCCTTCACAATATATACTCTTAAATAGAAAATTTTTGAAATGTGGTTCTGGATGAGTTTTTCCCTTCATAGTACAACCATGCATTGTCAACGGATCTCTTCTAATGTTATGTATCTACACAAAATTTGTTAGAGGGGTTGGTCCTGAGTAGAACTGGTAGAATGTAGTTTTGCTATGGAAAAAAGTTTGGATTTCAGATACTGCTAGACAAAATTTTTATCAGAATGATTTGCTGATAAAAAGAACGTCCTTTGCGTAAAACCAAAGTTTTCCCACAAGCACATTTTGGTTTTGCTTGGGGGAGAGGGGTAAAAAGGGGAGAGAAAAATAGAGAAAGAAAAGAAAATTGATTTTTCACTTGGAAAATGGAAGTAACTGTTCCCTGGCTGCCTACTAGGATGGTAATTGTCAATTTTACTTTCTTGGCAGGCTAGCTCAGAGATGAAGAGGAAGAGCACTACCAGGGATCCACCTTCCATAAGTGAAATTGACAAGAGCTTTCCTGAAGGGCAGCTGGGAAACCAAAAAATTGTTTGTCTTTGGATTCCTTTCCATAAAAAAAATGAAAAAAGTCAGTTTCAACATTTTGTCCAGTTTTGAGAGGACCGGGGGGGGGGGGGGGCCCCAAAAAAAAAAAAAAAAAAAAAAACCCTGAAAGGCATTCACTTTTCCCAGCCAGTTCTAATTTCAGATGATTTCCGGCAGTTCATCCTAAGCAAACGTTTAAGCACAAATAGTTGCCAGAAAATTTATGTACAGCTCCTGGCTTGAAAGGATTCTGGTGCAGCAGCTATTGGTGCATAAAAATCTCCTGTCAGCATTTTACACCCACCCCAGAAAAATCACCTCTTACTTTTGTTCAATGCGAAGCCCCCACTAAAGCATTAGAGCACCAGGAAGATAATAGACATACAATTGTTGTGAAGAAGTTAGGGTTGTTATATGTGTAACAACCCTAACAGACTCAAAAGCAAGGAAAAATTAAGCCACCTTCTTCATCCACAGGCACACATTTTACCATTACTGCAGCTACGATACCCCTCAGCCTTGACTCAGCAAGGGATGCCATCATTTAACCACACTCTTTACTACACTATCCCCATGACAATACAACACCACAGCAAACTTTCAAAGGAATACTATTAGGAAAGGGTAGTTTAGGAAAAGGGCAAGTGGAGAATGAAAGGTTGAGGGGGTCAGAGTTAAGGCTGTGATGTGTAGTTAATAGCATAATGTCATTTTAGTAAGGCTTTCCTGAGGTAGAGAGGGTATGTCCTGTTTGATGATGATAATTTTTCGTTTCCTTCCTTTTGTGGGTTTGAATCAGGTATACTATACGTGTAACTATTCGAATTGCTCCACAATTACCCATAAAAAAAATATTTATTAAAATAGTTCTTTTTAGTTAGAGTGAAGAATTAGTTGTTTCCCACACAGGCGATACATAACTACATTTTTTAAAATAAAACAAAATCTTCGTAGCATTTTCTTATTCTGTGTGTTCCAAGTTCTCATAGTGTGAATACTATCTTTACAAAAAAGTAGAAACTTCAGTCACTTGGTGTTTCGATTCCATTTTTAAGTGACATCACAGCACAAGCTGCTTTAATACACAATATACTGGGTGTGGGCACATTAAGAAGTACGAAAATACTTAGATCAAATAATTGAAACAAGGTATGTTTTATGCTCTGCTTTTAGAGTTTATTTGCAAGCACCCAACATGTTTGATGTCTTCCCATTGTAATATGGATTTTAGAAGTGAAACTGCTGGAAGCAAGCAGTTTTGTGGGGTTCTCTCTGCTACTCTGTCAAGGCGCATGTACTACAACTAATCTTAGATATACTATGTAAATTGTCTTAAGGTGAATTTTTACAATTTAAATTAAACCAAGTATCAGATGACCTACTGAAACAGATTTGCACAAAAATAAATAAATATTGTGGGGGTGGGGAGGTTTAATATGGAAAAGTATCAACCTTGGATAAAGATTTAACAAGTATGGAACCAGTTTTCAGGCAAGCTACTGTCCTGATTACGTGGTCTTCCCAAATTTACCTTATTGTGCTATACTAGAAATTTGGTCGGTTAGTCTACTGGAACACACTACACCATTACAGATTAGGAGTGACTTATCAAAAGACATACTAAATTATTATATAAAATTGCATCCATTTTGGTCAGTCAAGTAGGCTCAAAGCTGATAAGGTAAAGCAAGGCATTTCTTGACATGGATAATCTTATTTTTAAAAACAAAAATTACTGTTATTTCTAAGTACAGGACAGTAACCATCTTGCTGTTAAAAATAAAGTATTTTTGTCAATGGCAATGTGGCAATCAACTGGCAAGAATGAAGTCTCTATGCTGATTTTATGTTGGCGTAATCAGCCGTCATACTTCAGAGCAAAATATTTAAATAATGTTTAAAAATACTGTAATTTATGATTAAGCCAATACTGAAGCAGGATGGAGACTTTACAATCACATCATCTCTTTATCAAAATGCCAGTAACAAATTTTATTTTACAGCATGGTTGCTTCTATCATATGCAGGCTCAGAACTATCAACAGCAATTAAACTTTATTTTGAAAAACATCTTATTCCTGGTGAAAAAGGCTTTTTACCTCATCAGGTTTTAGAATGAGATGCACAAAATTATAGGTCTTTTTACAATAAAGACCCTTTGAAATCTCAAAAGTTGTCCACGTCTGTAATTAAATTTCAGAACTAATTTTAAGCTTCTATTTAAAATATAGTATATTTTCCGATGGATCTCCCAATCAATTTTCTGCATGGATAACATTTATGCTTTATTATCTGAAAATAGGATTTCATAATAAAATGTAGTTCCATTATTTAGCAAGAGTAAACAAACACTTTAAATAAATGAATAGCTCCTGTTAAGTACAGAGAGAGTTTGATAAAAAATATTAGTTAATATTTCATTTTAGCTATAACATTCTCTCATCTTTAAGAACATTCTCTCCCTTACCAATTCACTGCCACCTTCATCCATCAATATTCATATATATTCTCCCCTGGCTCCTCCCCTCACATTCTCCTTGTCATTAAGGCTTCTTTTCCCAAACCCAGCTCAATTGGCAATGTCATAAAGCAAACAGTAAAAGATTTTAAGAGTCAGAATTCTAGTCTGAGCCACTTTAAGTAAACACTAACTATTCAAAGATTTCTTTAGTTTTTAAGCTGTTTTGCAATGAGCAGCATAAGCTGGAAAATATGTAATACTATAGTCACCCATATGGGCTGACACATACATTAAAGGAACTTCATATAAAACTAACATTTTTTCAATAAAAGACAGCTACAAAAAGTTAGATACACAATTGCCCTATCCTTCTTTATTCAACTGCAACTTTAGTTTTGCTATCTGGTTTTGAAGTGATGAACATTTTTATTTGCTGTTAAAACAAATATTAAAGAACAGAATAAATTATTTAATGAATGATTTCTATTATGAACAGCTTCTTTCCTGAAGTGCTAGAAGATACATAAAGCAAGACTATGGCCAAACACATCCACAAGGTATTCTGTGTTGTGTGTTTTAGTCTACCCACATGTTTAACATTTCTGTAGCTTCCATTTTAGCTTTGGGTCAACACTTCATGACAGGATTTGCTTTATGATTTTGGTTCAATGTATATAGTACTTTTGGTATATGCCTATACTACCTTAAAGTCTGTATTGTACAAACGTCATCTACTTCTACTAATCAAGAGCCTAAAGGGTTTCTGAGGTTTGGTATTATAAAAACACGTTTGCTTACCTGCCACACACCCACAATTGCATTAGCTACTAATATAAGTAAGATTACAAAAGGTTCTACAAATGCTGTGATTGTTTCTTCACCTTCTTCAAACCAGGCCAAAACCTGCAAGAGAAAAATCACAGTTAATCTAAACAACACAACAGATACACACAAGACAATATTACACAAAAAATGGAGTTGTAGAATTTTCACAGAAATAGCTGTGATGTTACCACTAGGGCTGTCGACTAATTCATAGCTAACTCATGTGATTAACACAAAAACAATTAATTCATTTTAAAAAAATTAATCCCAATTGCAATTTTAATAGCACTGTTAAACAATAGAATAGCAACTGAAATTTATTAAATATTTTGGGATTTTTTCTACATTTTCATATACATGGATTTTAGTTACAACACAGAATACAAAGTATACAGTGCACACTTAATATTATTTGTATTCCAAATATTTGCACTGTAAAGCGATAAAAGAATTATTTTTCAGTTCACCTTGTACAAGTACTATAGTGCGATCTCTATTATGAGAGTGCAGTTTACAAATGTGGAAATTTTTTTGTTACATAACTGCACTCAAACAAAATGTAAAACTTTAAAGCCTACAAGTCCACTCAGTCCTACTTTTTGTTCAGCGAATCACCAAGACAAATGTTTGTTTATATTTACGGGAGATAATGCTGCCTGCTTCTAACTTACAATGCCACTTGAAAGTGAGAAAAGGCATTCATATGGCACTTTTGTAGCAGGCATTGCAAGGTATTTACATATTAAAAAAATACTACAACTTTAAATTTATAATCTGACTGGACTCTGGTTTGTATTGTCACAATATCATGCCATCAATTGACGATATCAACAAATGATAGTCCCCCGCTTTGTCAATATCAGTTTGTGGTAGGGATTTTCTACAAAGACTTATTCTACAAAGTGAAATGCCTTTCTTCCCCATTTCAGAAAAGGGATAGCATGAAAAGGTGATGAAGATGAATTTCAATAAAAACTCCAAGTTTAAAATGGGAGAGAGTTGGAAAAAACAACATGCCTGCCAATGTTCCCTCTAATTTTTTACATCCATGTGCAGAATGAATTTTGTTTTGTGCACCAATATGGAGGTGATATATGGGCAGGGATGGGGCTGTGAGGTTCAGAGTGTGGGAGGTAGCCAATGCAGGCTCCAGTTAGGCATTCAGGCTCTGGAATAGGGCCACGAATGAGGGCTTTGGGGTGCAGGCTGCCCCAGGGCTGCGGCAGGGGGAGAGAGAGAGAGAGAGAGAGAGAGAGAGAGAATTCCCCCTCCAGTCCTCTGCCCCGCCGCAGCAGCTCCGGGGCTAGGACCAGGAGAGAGGCACCTCCTCCCCACTGTGCAGCTCTTGATAGCCTGCTACACAGCCGCATAGTTTAGAGGGACTTTAGATGCCTGCCAATAGCGCGCCTCTTAAGCTTTGCAGTCAGGGTATCCAACAGTCACATTAAAATGGCAGATCACGAAAGCAAAAAACTCCTAATTAAAAAGCAGGGTGGGGATGGGAGCTAACACAACTTGGGGAGGTCTATGTAAAGATCTAATAATGTGGCTTTTTCCTAAGTTCAGCTTTAATACATTCCCAAGTAGGAAGACAAGGCACCTAATGATTCTATACTTGTAAGGCTTCAGATGAAGTTTAGGGATTCTTTGGACTTTTGTCATTTACCAGTCTGAAGTATTACATATGGATAAAGCCTATTAATTGAATAAGTTCAGGCAAAATTCTGCAATAACTGAGAAGATAGACTAATTCTTTAGTCAACATGTTGAGCAACAGGAAACCAGTTAAATGACAATAAATGGGAACAATGTGTAGAAATAATTAGTGCCGGTAGTCAAGCAACACTATTATGAGTCATTAACCAACTCAGAAGTACCTTACCAAGTAGGCCAAAACCCAAGTAATTACTAAAGACACCATCATTCCGCTATCCTGCTGCACTAGAACTATTGCTCAATTGTGAAACACTCCAGGATGTTAAAAAAAGATGGAGGAGCCACAGCATGAGAGCCTTGGACAGAAACAATCTGAACCACCAAGCAAGACTAATAGGAGAGCAGATTTTATTAGTATAGAGGAAATGTCCAATAGTGTGTTAGGCAAGGCAGCACTGTGTTAGTCTCCACCACATGCACTATGGAAAAATACATCTCAGAGGTCCTATGAGGAATAGGTAATCCTGCTTTGAAGATATAAAGCACTGAACATGCAAGCATTTTCCAACATTCATATCAGCAGATTAGATAATGCACATGTAGATCTGGCTGTCTCGGGAAGACCCAAAATAATGTTGTGAAGGAAACTTCCAGGTTTATGATTATAATATCAGTACACCTGTGCTCAATAGTATCAATTATCTAAGACAGTAGTTCTCAAAATGTATTTGATTGCACCCCCCCCTTGTGTCTGTAGTTTACGCAGCCCTGTCACACAAGTACATGTACTGAATTAAAAAAAAAAAAAAAACCAAAGCACACCATGCAATTCTCATTAAATATTAACAATAGTGAGGCATTGATTCAAACAAAGCCAACGATCCATTGTAATAAGAGCAAAAGCAAAATTGTGATCGGGGCTGATGCTTACAATTAAATGTGCACATCATGTCGTAGCAAACAATTAACATACAGATGGCAATGACTTTCTAGAATGCTGTGTAAGCTTAACAAAATCCACCAAAATGCACAGCGCCAGCAGAGGACTTGATATGTCTGGAGGAATAAGCTTTGCTAGTTATCCATTGCTGTGGGTAAAAGGTGTGCAGCACTTTTTTCACCCCCGCCCCAAGAATGCATTCCACACCCCACAGGTGGGCCTACCCCAACCTCTGCTCTAAGAGACCAGCAGAAATTCAAACAGAGATCATAAGAGAGAAAATGTGACAGCTTGTTTTAGGTCAGAGGTGGGCAAACTTTTTGGTCCGAGGGCCACACTGTGGTTCAAAACCGTATGCAGAGCCAAGTAGGAAAGGCTGTGCCTCCCCAAACAGCCTGGCCCTGCCCCCTATCTGACTCCCTCCCACTTCCCGCCCCCTGACTGCCCCCCTCAGAACCTCCAACCCATCCAAGCCCGCACCCTGCTCCCTCTTCCTGACTACTCCCTCTGATCCACTGGAGCGTGCAGCTCCGCCCACCAGAGCGCTAAGGCGGGAGGGGAGGGGGATAGCAGAGGAGGGGCCAGAGCAGCCTTCCCAGCCAGGAGTTTGGGGGGACCAGACAGAATTGGCTCGCAGCCGTAGTTTGCCCACCTGTTTTAAGTCTTAACCACAGGTGTACTGATATCATAAAATCAAGCCAACTACCAGATCAGAATCCTTAAAATCTTTTAGAAGCCTAACAACTGCGGTTCCCAAAACATGGACCTTTCAAAAACAAACATTTGATAAGGGTAAAATTTAACTGTTCCTATTAATTCTAACTACAATTAACAAGATACTTTTGTTAGCAAGGAATAATTGCTGGGGTCTAAAAATGAGACATTTTCCTATATGTCAAGAAGGCTCTAGTGACTGTACCTGTAAAAAGTTAAAACAGGAGTCATTCAATTGCAAGCATCTGGTCGTCTTTTGTCACAACAGGTTGTGGCAGAGTGTCAAAATAACTTTATGTACATTTGATGCAACAACTGTATAGTAGCCTAGATTTAATAAGCACTAGCAAGTGAACAGGGATGAACAGATAAATAGCAACACATTAGTTTTTAAAACATGACAAATATCCCTTGCTTCACTAAATAGAGGAACAACAGAAACCAAAGTTTGGTGAATAACAGAATCTATAATTATTACTTGTTTTATTGTATTGTCTAAGGGTCCTAGTCATGGACGAGGACACCTTTGTGCTAGGCATTGTACAAATGCCTTGCTATAGAGGCAAACAGGTCCATCAGCAAATGTCAGGGTCTTACAATAAATATACAACACATGGGATATTCAATTAAAAAAAAAAAAAACAGAAAAGTCCAGTGATTTGATGATCCTTACTGACAGAAATCTGGTAATCAAATCATTGTAGCATGCACAACCATGAACATGATTAAGATCAACCACCAGGGTATTATTTTAAGACAATACTTTTGATAAAATTAGAAAATTTAAAAAAATTCTCTGTATACTTAAGAGGCTGAAAAGCAAAATGTGCTTTTGCATTTTTTTTTGTTTAAGTGGAAAGGAAGTCCAGAGACTAAGGGAAATAGCCAATGCACATACTCCCCTGACACCTGAATGGTGAGAACAAATCAAGAAACCAACTCTGATTCAACAATGTTTCATTTGATTGCTCAAGCCATATTTAATTGGCTTAACTGTTGGCAGAAATCTCTTAAGCAAAGTTTAACAAGGATGGGGCCATGGGACTTTTTTAAAAAGAAACATACACAGACTAAAAATTATACATGCAATGACAAGCAAAGAGTGCTGGTGGATCAGGGTCACTAAGAGAAGCAGAGAGGATGCACCATTAAGCCATTCAGCAATAAACTGAATGGTCATGGAAACAGTTAGAAAAACCAGAATTAAATTAATAATGCTATGCAAGTATTTGTACTCCTAAAAAAGCCTCACTGTTTCAATAATTCTGATACCAGAGCACACAGATTGTCTCAAATGACTAAGCGTATTATTAGGAAAGATGGAGGGAACAGCACTCTGAAGACAACAAAAATAGAATACAGTATACAAAGAGTGGAAGTTCTGGGATGAAATCCATTGCTCGGGAGATTATACCTACTGATCCATTAGACAAACTGAATTCTGTTGTCATGGCCAAGAGGCAGGTTTTTAACTTGAGAATGGCAGCATAGAGGGAAAAAAAAAAAATATGAAAATCAAATATTATCCTACTAACAAAAGGCCTCAGACCAATTAAAGTGGGTTCTTTTTACCCGTGCAATCTTTCTAGAACAAAAAGCTTTTTCTCCCAGGCCATTTAGATTTTTAATATTTAGTATATTTTGGATAAACAAACAGTGCCTGACTCCCATTATCCTTTTTGTAGTTCTCTAGAGAGCAGTTTAGACTCTGTTAAAAATGCATGTTTTTATTCAAATGTGTCTATTTTACTGGATAGGACATGCTTAATTTAAAATTAAACAAATAAAATATCCCCTTGTAACAGTCTTAATGAGAAATTATTCCAGACACAAAGGAACTGCCAACCCGAAATTAAGATTCTTTCATTTCTCCCAAATTTAGTTCTGTTCCTCATGATGAGATCAAAACTTTCTTTGTTAATTGTTACTGAAAAATAAAACTCAGTGATGATTATAAAGGGAGACTGAAGTTTTATTGAGTTAACAGACTGCAACTACATCTAGTATGTGCTGTCCCACATTTCTGAATATACAATTGTTTTGCTATACACTTAATGGTGCCAGAAGAGAAAAACAGAAGCATCTGGCAATTTAAGTTCTTACGTAGCTACAACACCATTCTACAAGGGAACATTTTAAAAAGCTATAAATTACTTCTTAAATCTCTGTGATCTTTCCCCATCAGATGAAATCTTAGGTGACACTGCGTAATCTGAATTTTGCTGACAGCATGCCAGAGTAATATACCAACACTATCCCTATCTTATGCAACATGTACTCATTACTATTCCAGATCTAACAGTCAGCTAGTTTCCAGGATGTTTTAGGATAACCCTCAAGTCCTTGCACAGAAAGTTCTTATTTACGTCAATGGTGCAATTTTGCATGCTTGAGGACTTAAAGGATCAGTCTATACATGGGTCCCATTAGTATGAATGAATATTTTTATTGAGCTACACTCACAATATATACTTTTAATATAACCCTGTACCTAGTAAGTTTCCAGAGCATGCACCTGCAAGTCTGATTTGGTATAAAGGGGCTAGCAGTAGTAGAAAATAAGGCTGGTTTCATGATCCTCTAATTTAGGCAACCAATTTAAATATTTTCCCTAGACTACACAGTGTCTAGTATGAGAAACTATTACAATTCATTAGGAAAACATTAAGGTTGCATGGCAAAGCACAAAAGTCCGGAAGTTCTAAAGTTGGGGTTGTGTAAATTACATTAACTCTGCTCTCTTGTATGTATACATGCATTACAATATACTAAGTGACTATCAAACATTATCTACACATTTAGCACTCTGAAAAGCACTGCATACTTCTGTGTATGTCAGTCTATTAGAGTAATTTAGATGACATTCCACAGTAAATCAGTCTCATACAAAATATTATAGATTACATACACAAGAAAATAACTTGGCTGTAAATTCTTGCTAACTCGCTCATCCTCTGAATTGCAACCAAGACAGAGCTAACTAAGGCACTGGTGCTGCCCACATGAATCCCAGTGAAATCCTATAGATTCTAATAAGACATTTTGGGGAGGGTCCATGCTTATAGATTCCTTTATAGGATCAGGTGTAACTTAAATATTCTTTTCTGCAATACATGTATTTTAACTCATTAAGAGATATATTGGAGCAATATGACAATGAAAATGGTCTACGAATACAAGAATGAAATGTTACAAAAGTTTGTGCATCTAAGGCTGCAGAACAGCAATTCTCTGAGATCTAGCCTACCACATATACAACTCAATAAGTACTTGGCACATCATTTTAGTAATTTAAATCAGTACAGATATGATGGGTTATGATGTTAATACCATACAGCAGCCTGTATACTACCTGACTGCAGCCCACATACCACCAGTTGATGTACAAACTACAATTTGAGAACCACTAATGGTACCGTATATTTAAGAAAAGGTATGTAATGCACCTGTATAAAGGTGCAGAGACAAGGTGTCATGTGCAAGCTTAAACTTTCTCAATTCCTTACTTGAGTGCTTACACATGCAACCTTAACAAAGAGTTTTACAATGGAATGTGTGCATGCACATACATGTGCAATACATAATACACACTCTTCAAAGAAAAAATATTTCATAAGGAACCCACTATCCCAGGGGTGGGCAAACTTTTTGGCCCGAGGGCCACATCGAGTTTGCGAAATTATATCGAGGGCCAGGTATGGAAGACCCCGCCCCCAATCCAGCCCTCTCCCACTTCCCGCTGTCTGACTGCCCCCTGAGAATCCCTGACCCATCCATCAACCCCCCCACCTTGTCCCCTGACTCCCCCTTCCACAGACCTCTAACCCCCTCCCATGACTCCACCCCCTACCCAATTCCCCTGCTCCCTGACTGCCCCAACCCCTATCCACCTTCCCACCCCCTAACCAACACCCCAGAACCCCACCCCCATCCAACCCATCCTGCTCCCTGACTGCCCCCTCCATCACCACCTTGGAACTCCCTCCATCCCTCCTCTTACCATAGCTGCTCAGGGATGGGGGGATGCAGCTCCGGTCCCCAGCGCTCTGCCCGCGCAAGGTGGCTCCGGTGGAGGGTGCAAATGCACAGTCCCAGCCCCCAGAGCTCTGCCTGCGTGGCATAACTCCGGGGGAGGGGTGAGCGCGCAGCCCCGGCCCCTGGGGCACTCCCCGCATGGTGCAGCCCTGGGGGAGGAAGGGGGCACGCAGCCACAGCCCCTGGGGCGCTCCCCGCACGGCTCGGCTCCGGGAGAGGGAGGGAGGGGGCGCCCAGCCCCAGTTACTGGGGTGCTCCTGGCGGTTCCGGGGGAGGGGCCAGCGCACAGCCGCAGTCGCCAGAGCGCTCCCCGCATGGTGCAGCCCCAGAGCACGTCCCATGCGGCGCGGCTCCAGGGGGAAGCATGCAGCCTCGGCCCCCAGAACGCTGCCCTCACGGCTCTGGGGGAGGGGAGGGCGAGCAGCCGTGGCCCCGCAGCAGTGCCTGTGCAGCACAGCTTCAGGGGAGGGGACGAGGCAGCCTCGGCGGGCTGGATGGGACAGTTTCGTGGGCCGGATGTGGCCCACGGGCCATACTTTGCCCACTCCTGCACTATCCCATCTACCTTGCAAGGTCCAACAAGTGAATCTTAGGAGTTGTGCTGTTTTTAATCTTAAAAGATGAGCAATGAATGAACAAAGGCCTCTTGGAGCTCTGCCACAATTAAAACTTGCCATCATTAAAGTTTTTACTGCACAAGTAATTTAGCCATGCACACATGTCCTGCTAGGCCTCCTTGAAGGTCCAATGTGATTTTCAAAAAGACTCAACTCTCAACACAAAACTAAGTGTTCTGGTGAAAATCCAATCAGGACTATTTCCATGCCCAATTCCAATACTCAGCCTCTAAGGTGATTCAGCACTAATGTTATTTAAACAAGAATCTTCAGATTTAAAACCACCAAAGTCTTTGCAAAGAATATTCTCCTCTTCCCTCAGACATGTATTCAAAGGCATTAGAAGCATTTTGTTACAAAAAAACTTTCTGAACTTTTAATTTTTGGACAAAGATCAGGTCCATAAAATTTCAGCTGAGGTTACAGTTTCAGAAAATTACAAACTGAAAACAAGGATTAGAACAGCAGATATTATACAACCTTAACTTTACTTATTGCTACTGCTATACAAGCCCTTATGTTATCCAAGCACTACAGTTGTAACAGTCTCCCAGATCAACAAGACTACAAAAAATATTTTAGGGTCACTGAGAACACCCAATCCAAGTTTGTGCAATTTGGTTCTGATCTTACTCCTGCTAAGTCCATTAACTTCAAAAGAAACCCCACAGTGCTGCCAAAGACTCAACTGTACATAACCAGGGCTTCTGATTTCCAGTTTTAATTGAAAGACACTACTACAGCATCCCCAACATAAAAACAGATTTGTTTTTACCTAATAAATGTAGGGGAAAACACCAGAAATGTATCTAAGGGCTTGCCTACATAGAGCAGAAATGCAGACTACAAAGGTGTAAATTTTAAAGCACATTATGTTGCATATTAATTAGTTCATATAGACTTTGCTTGTGTGCATCAGAGGTTCCCAAGTGCATTTTCAAATAGTAGAGTTTGATACAGTATTACGTTAAAGAGCAATATGGAACATCACAAGCATATTACTCACCCCAGTACTGCATATGGGCAGAGAAAGCCTCCCAAAAATCCAATTTTTGGAGATATATATATAGCTCAAAAATTGCTAAACACAATCCCTGCCTCCCCAAAAATTACATTATTACATCCCCAAAAGCAAAGCCTTTCACATTAACTTAAGACCAAAGCAACCTTGATGCACCTCATTTTAAAACTAAAAATCAATTAATATGCTCTGTGTACACTTCTTGTAACCTAAAAAACATCTGGGGATTTACACATATTAGTGTAGTAGTGGTCGTTGCAGTATTACAAAGCTTCATTAACTTTCAAGACTTAGACCATCCAGTTATCAATGATTACACATTATAAATTGTGCTACATCATCCTCATGATACAGCAATCCAATGCTAAAGGTTAATTTTACCCCAACTGTATACACAATTTATCTTTCCGTGTAACATTTAAATTTCCCTGGGTGGTAGTAATGGGCCACAAGCTTCACACTTGTTATATACCTGAAAATGAGTGCTTCAAAACTAATACCATAGTTTAAATTATGTTGATCACCTTGAATATTTTATAGAAACAAATATATTTCTATATTTGTACAAGTTTAGCACAGTTGCTTGAAAATTGCCAGAACTCAAACAAAGTCTAATATAGCCTTTATAAAGATTAAATCTCAAGCCACAAGTGAAAAAAAAGAAGAAATTACAAGTTATCATTGAGCCTAATAAAAACCCAAAAGCAAACAAAAACAAGAGTAAACCCGCTCATAGAATAACTCGAATAAAAATTAGCAGCAGCATTTCTATTTTAGCTAATGATTTTCAGGCCAGAGGCTTAACACGTTTTTCAAGAGGAGGATAAGTATTATCCCTGTTTTTAAGGTTGAGGAAACTTGAAGCATAGAAAACTGAAGTAACTAACTAGCCCAAGGTCAGAGCAGGTCAGTGATAGAACAGAGGAGAGAACTCAGATACCCCAGTATTATATCCCAACTGTCTAATTTAGCAGAATAATTTCAGCAAGCTGAAAAATTGAGGCTAGTCTAAGTGTTTAATAAGTTCAGTAAACATATTAGCAAAGTGCATTTGGCCATGTACATCATTTGACCGGTGTCAGTTTAGCACAATGTTTCCAATCTGCTGATTTGATCTTTACCTTCACCCCTTTGGTTGGAAATGAAATGGGATGTAAATTTCTAGAAGTAGTAACTCATGCACTATAAAATTCCACTACCCTTTATTATCATCATTCTTTCCCTCTCTATCCTCATGACTGATGCAACTTTCAGACTCTTTATAAAACTCTACCCCTCCCCCTCCCCAAAAAACTAGATGTTCACCCATCTCTCAAAATTGCTACTGCCAGCCATGTTTTCTCCCACGTAATATCCAAGTCACTAGAATGGGTCTGTCTCCACAGGCAAGCTCAATGCCAATGCTAGGCCAGCTGGCAATTATATACACACGCATACCAAAACTGAGGCCCTCTTCTTTGAAACTATGTGTCAGTTTTGTGATATCAGAAGCCTTCTCTGGCCCAGAATCAACACCACAGTATACTGCATCAGGCACAACAGTGTATAATCATCCTCTTATTTATTTTTTTTAAAATAGTCTTGGTTTAAGACTGATCATTTGCTTCAGTCTATATTCATGAGTAGTTGAACTTTTGGGAGATGGACAGAACTCTAAAAAAAAAATCAGCATAAAATCCACTTTTTTATTCTTTTAGCTTATAAAAAACTAACACACCTGTTTTTCTGGTAACAGTGTTAAGATACAATTCTTTAGCTGGACGTAAAAGTCTCTTAGTGAAGCCTATCAAATAATCTCTAGTGTTTTGCGTGTTTTTTTGTTTTAACAAACAGAAACCAATCTGTTCTTCAACTTGCCAAAAACATATGCAGAACCATCACCTTCCTCCTGTACTTAATCTTCAATTCATTTCTCTAGTTCCTTAGCAACCATATACCCTATACACACTACATAAAGAAATTATCCAATTAAACATACATTAAAAAAACAAAACAAAAACCAGGGTCATTTAGTGTTTCTTGTCCTTTCAATCCTGTATGCAAGATGAGGGATCCACTTTACAAAAAGACTATCCAAAGGTCAGTTACCAAATTTGGTCAACAATGGTGCCATCATTGCCGTCATCATTCCTGTCACTGTCAAAAGCAGCAACTGTCACCTTGCTATCATCAGGGAGGAAAGGCAACTGAAATATTCCTCATGCAAATTCTATTTACAGTTTGCATTGTATCCAAAAACCTCTTCCAATGATCATTCATTTAGCTTGATAAGTATTAACTCAAAAGCAAAAAGAATGACCAATTAAACTCGAATCGAGGTTGGTTTTAAAAGCCAACAACAAAAAAAAGAGGGTTGGGAAATCCCATCTCAAGTAGGTATACAAAAAATATGATGGATTATATGTATGCTTTTCACTATGTGTGTATAGTTTAATTGCATTCAAGAAAGAAGAGAATTATGTAAACTGTACATGAAGTGACTATGGAAAATTAATATCTAAAACATGGAAAAGTTAACCTTAGCAAGATAACCAATTTAAGACTTAGAATGCAATTTCTTTTTCCACATCATAAAAAGAACTAGTGTAAGCAAGAAAATAACTTGAGGAATAACTCTGTCCTTCTCTCTCTCTCTCTTTTTTTTTTTAATATAAATAAAAATTACATACACACACACACAATAGTCTAATTTGTGAAAAGTCTAAAAAAAAATTTATACTTACAAAAGATATACAAGCTGCCAACAACAAAATTCTAACTAATAAGTCTTCAAATTGTTCAATCACAAGCTCAAGTAAAGATTTTCCTGCAAGATATAAAAGGCAGACATATTGCATCTTAAATATACACAGAAAGATGAGAAGCATGGACAAGAAACAGAAGATTGTACAAGCTTGCTTACCTTCTTCAGCCGGTAATTCTGCAAGAAGCATAGGTTTTCCCAAGGAACATGTCAAAGAGAAAGACTGTTAGATAACTACATTAGCCACATTAAAGCATCCATCATTAAAAATTATTTCTGAGAAAGAAAATGCTACAAAACTAAATTCTACCCAATTTTATGTATATACAAAATTCAGATTTTAAGGCAATGTTGAGTAATGTAACTAAAGTGCCCCTTTTCACCAAGAAAAATTGGAATAGGCCTCACTAATTCCACAATTTATGTAAAATACATTTTAGCAGCAATCTAAGAAGATTACAATTCAGCCAAGTCATCACTCATGCCTGCTGTGTTACTTCTGGTGCTGCTGAATACAAAGGATCACAGGCTTCAAACGTTTTTCAGACTCAGGCAGAACACTGATTTGCCTCCACAACACTTTACCAAAATATAAGCTGTATAGCCAAATACTTCACAATCTCATCTTTCTATTTAGGAATTGCTGTCCCCCGCCCTGCTGCTATTTCTTTCTGTAAACAGGTTCTGGAGTATAACTAGCACAAAAGCAAGCTATAAAAACATAGCTCTATCGCATTGTTTTCTGAACAATTATTTTAAATTAATAAAAAACACCTTCTTTCAAAAGTCAAAGAATCATGTTTGAATGGGAAAGTTGGAAATAACGAAGAAAATGAAGGTCAAGTAAATAAAAGGGGCACATGAAAAAAACCATGTGCTTTATTGAATGAAAGAAGCTTATTTCCCCATCAAGGTGAAAGGAAGCGGAGGTGGCACCCTCCATGCTGAAGAAGCCCTGAGCGCTCAGGGTATAAAAGAAACCCACGAGGTGGAGTTCAAGTCAGCCATCTTCTCTCTCCCTCGCTCCTATTCCGGGTCCTGAGTCAGATGCCGGCTTTGCACACATAGGTTAGGCCCTGAACCAGGGCCCCAAGGAGGATGAGAGGGAGAAAGAGGATCCCAGCACAGCATCCCCCCCCGGGCAGCGGCGGGCGCTTCACCTACCGTTGGCGCCCCATCTCTCCTTGAGCTTCTTGACTTGCTCCAGGCTGAGCCCAGTGCTCTCGTTCACGCCGAAATAAGCCAAAACTTCCTCCACCGTCTTGGTGTGAGCGTTCTCCATGGCCGGGCCGGCAAATGGTGTCTCTCCTCCGCTTCCTTCTTCTCAGCAGCGGCAGCAGACCCTCCACACGGCCCGCTCGGTGCCTCTCTCTCTCCCCCTACGGGTCCCCAACCGCCCCCGGGTGATTATCACCATAGACCTAGACACCAACAGGGATCCAGGGAGCGCCCCTCTCCGCTCACAGCACCTCCGTACCGGCGGGGGACTCGCCCCCACCCCCTCCCACCCCGCGCGCCCCCGAGGGAACACAACTGCCCCCCTGTATCTGACCGAGCTAGACCAGGAGCTCAGCGGCACCCCCTTCTCCGGCAGCCGTTTGAGGGCCGCGAGACAAAGTCGCCCCCCTTCTCTCAGACGTCAGGCCACTGCTCGCCCCCCACCCCTCTCCGAGAGGTACCGCGGGGGGTGGTAGGGTAACAACCGCCCCCACCGGCACTGTGGGGCGCGCGTGGAGGGAATTTAGCTGTCCCCTTTTCTCCTCAGACGGAGAGGAATTGTCGCTGTCGCCGCTAAGCGAGGTAATAAGGTAATGTATCACCCCCCGCTCTCCTGAGGGGTCTGAAATGCCCTGTTTCCTCTAGGGGGCGGAGCTGCCCTCAGGGTCGTTAACTGCCCCCGAGAGTGAATGGCCCGGCGGGGCGGGATCCGCGCCCGGCGCTCTTCAGCGGGCGGTGTAGCCTAGGCCGCTGTCCCCGGCTAGCCGGTGCTCTGCTTGTCTCCTGCTCCGTTCCCTCCCCAGCGCGAGCTGAGCCAGCGGCGGCTGCTCTAATAGAATTTATCGGAGCCAGCTCGCCGCTGCCCCTCTCCCGGCCGCAGCATGTGGACGTCGCTCATTGGCCGGGAGCAGAGAGCGGGGAGGAGGGAGCAGCCCCGCCCGGACGAACCCGGATCCGAAACGCCACAAGCGAAGGGGCCCGCCCGCGCCGCGACTCTGCGGAGCGCCGTATCCCACGCCGCTGGTACAAGTATGCGGGCGGGCGGCCGCAGGAGAG
>ML677361.1:16309167-16440959 GCA_007922305.1 Dermatemys mawii
GCTAATACCCACTTCGTCGGATGCATCCGACGAAGTGGGTATTAGCCCACGAAAGCTTATGCTCTAAAAAAAAAAGTGGGTATTAGCCCACGAAAGCTTATGCTCTAAAAAAATTTTAGTTAGTCTTTAAAGTGCCACAGGACTCTTTGTCACTTCTGCAATTCCAGACTAACACGGCTACCCCTCTGATTCTAGAGAATAGTATGGAAGGGCTGTCTGTGCAGATCCCCAAAGATCCATGGAGATCCTGGGATAGCTGCACATTTGAGGTGCAGCTTCTGAAAGGATCATACTTTGGGACCTCATGGAGCTTCTCAAGAAATTTATCCCCCTCACATGGTAGAAGGTGATCTTAGCCCAAGTCGGCGGAGAGGCACCTAACCGCTCCCTAGGCAGTGCAGACATGAAGACTTCAAGTGGATTAATTCATCCAGCAGGTGCAGAGCACAATACCATGCACCCAGAAGGTAAAGGGAAACTGATTTATTTCACCATGTACAAAAAGTGAAGTTAACGTGTCTATTCAGCCCATTTAGTTGTGTTCCTTTCTAAGGTAACTCAGGGGTTCTCAAACTGGGGGTCAGGACCCCTTAGGGGGCCACGAGGTTATTACATGGGCGGTTGCAATCTGTCAGCCTCCACCTCAAACCCTGCTTTGCATTCAGCATTTATAATGGGGTTAAATATAGAAAAAAGTGTTTTTAATTTATAAGGAAGGGTTAAACTCAGAGGCTTGCTATGTGAAAGGGATCATCAGTACAAAAGTTTGAGAACTACTGGGCTAACTTAACCCTGGTTGAAACTCCATTGACTTAATGGAAGTACACCAAGCATGAATTTTTCCCCCTATCTTTTTTACTGTAATTTATTAGGAGAAGAAGCCTAAGAATAGGGTAGCAACATAAAAACTACTCCTGCAGTCTTTACTAATTGAAGTAAATGGGAATTTGGCCTGAGTGAGGACTGCATGATCTGGCCCTCGAAATGCAGTAACATTCACTCATCCACACTGCTGCAAGGGAAAGTTGCAGTGATGTTGCTGGTTATATTAAGGATTGTCCTTTCCACACATAAAACCCCTGTGCACTGTGGTACTCAAATGTCAAATAGAGACTAATAGCTTTGGCTGGAGCTAAGCATAGAGCAGGAGGGTACTACACAAATCCCTTGTGAGCTCAGCCAATGCACCTGAATCCTGACCTGCAATACCCTTTCTATTTTAGGCTGGGCCTCTCCTCAGCAGACATGGACAATGTTTTACCACTGTGTTAAACTATGACAGTTATGTGATGATTTTTGCAGGCTGGCTAATTGCCCACCAGAGCCTCCGTAGAGACCACCAAACTCATCTCACTTGTTTATTGAGTTAGATTCAAAGTCAAGTGAGTGAAAAACAAGAGTATTGACCCCACACTGTACTATTTTATTCCTCTTAAATTACTGTTATTAAAAATATTGTACAGTTACACTCTCTTAAAATCTGCAAAACATATTAAAATGCCACAAAAATGCTTTATCAAAGTGGAGTGGTTTGAGAACTGCAGTTCTCTGATAGGATAATGCAGGTTAAATATAGTAACTATTTTTTTTCCAGTTAGCTTGCTCTTTGATTTCATGGTAATATGTCAAGGATTTTTTTTCTCCCCCTTTAAGTAGCTTATAGCTCAACAGCAAAACCCTTAAAATATTAAGATGAAACAGTTATATAAACCCAGTAGAAAAATTATCAGTGATTAAATGTGATTTTGAATTTGAATAATTAAGTTAGTTGACTTCTTTCTTTATAATTTTTATTGGTAGGCAGTGCGTATTCTTGGATCAGCAGCTGGTAGGATTTCACTACCATGGAGGCCCAAAGACTATGAATACAAAGGATAGAGTTGCAGTCAGGAGATTTCTAGAACTGGATCATTGTTTCTGCGTTGAGCAGCTGTCTCCCCCCTTGACAGTGTAAGTAGAAGAGAGACAGTTGGTCAGTGAAACTGGGAGTAAGGGATCAGAATCGGGTTCAATTATTTTTGTGGCTTGTCACTGAAGACTCCACTGGAATAGTTGCCACAGCCATCTCAGCATTCCTCTTTGGAAAAATCTTGTTGTCTGTTCTAACACTGATGTCAAAGGGAGATCTTCACATATAGGAGCCAAGACCTGTCACACATCTGAGAGGAGAATTTTGCCCTTACTTTGTGGTCATTTAATTTCTCTTAAAGGGAAATCCGCTTGGTTGCTATCTTTAAAAGGTGCAACAGCTCCAAAAACTGGGGGTAGGACGGTCTTTTGATAAAAGCCCAGGACCAAGGAAGACACAGGAGATCTGAGTTCTGTTCTTGGTTCTGCCAACGACTTTCCATATGAATTTGGTTAAATCACTTACGAGAAGATTATCAAAGGCACAAATGGCAGTTACGTGCCTAACTCTCGTTAGACAGGCACCTAACTCGTATATGTGCCTTTGAAAAACTCCTCTTTAGCACCTCTTTGCCTTAGTTTTACAATCTGTAAAATGGGGATAGTGATACTTACCTATTTGGTAGGGATATATCAGGCTTCATTCATGTTTATAAAGTGATCTGAGATCTTGATGGAAAGCATTATAGAACTGCAAAGTATTATTTTTGTAACAATTTCATGGACAATTAAAATGTCATACTTGTCACATTGCCGCATACCATAGTACTATAGAACTTCATGGCAACAAGGGGAATAGAACTTGGATCATCATACTCCAGAAACACAGGCTATTAGTACTTAAGCTAAAAGAGACTATTTTAGCTGTTACCAGTAGCCGAACAGTTCTCATTTCCAGTGGGGACACAGATATGCACACAAACAACGTAACTTTGTTGTTATATTATTAAAACTTTAGATTATATTATTATTATATAGGATTTCCTGTTATTTGTACCAATTTTATTAATAGAAATTCTATTATATTACATGGTACAGAATTCCTTACCAGTACAGCAGAATCTCTTAAACAGATAGGGCAAATCTTGTTCTTTGCCCTGTCATCTCATTAAGATGAGTTAGCACCATTCCTAGAAGGGTAAGGGCAAATCCTAGAAATGAGCAACTGCAAGGCTGAGACATGGTCTGGAGGGCTTAAAAGACAGAAGAACCAATGCAATTCCATTATAAGCGAAGGAGCAGAGATCTCAGGGAGAGGCTGTGTACTTTAGGCTATGCTTTGTGCAGCTCTATCCATGATAGCATGGAGAGGGAGTTATGACAAGCCAAGAGAGACTTCACTGATCTATCAGCCAAACTGCTCCTTCACAGCAGAGATTACAGTAGTCCCTGTTGTGGCTGTAGCAGCCAGAGAGTAGCTCTGGGATGGCAAGTTTCTGTCTCCTCACCCCCTGTGGAGCAGTTGAGTGTACAGGCTGTTTACTCAGACATAAGGACATAAGAATGGTCATACTGGGTCAGACCAAAGGTCCATCTAGCCGAGTGTCCTGTCTTCCAACAGTGGCCAATGCCAGGTGCTTCAGAGGGAATTAACAGAACAGATAATCACCAAATGATCCATCCTCTGTTGCCCATTCCCATCTTCTGGCAAACAGACTCTGTGTACTAAGAGAGATTTGAGTCTTTCCAGGGCAGATCCTTGGGTATAAGGAATGACCTAAAATTGCTTACCCTTAAAAAGATTTGTCAAGCAACTGTCAACCCAGTCAGAGGTTACAGTTATAGTTTTATGGCACTACACAACAAGCAAACCCACTCCACAAAGAATGGCCTAATAGGGAAAATCAAATGGGAAACAAACTGCTTGTGAGCTTTCCATGTCAAAAGAAGGACTTGCAGGTACTCTGAGTATAGGCAAATAGCAAAATGCAGGATCTAAAAGCCTTTCTATACACTAGAGATTGCATAATTTTCAGTCATTCATTGGGAACTAATGGCACATTACTATTATTATTTATTATTTAATATTGTTGTGGCATGGCACTAGTTGGAATCAGTTTATATGGACTTTGTGTAGTATTTTCTCTAAACGCATATATATTTATTTACCAGCATCATGAAATCCATAAGGTGACATTCTTGGGTTTTCACATGTTGACAAAAACCTCCTGTGTCATCAAACAGTCTCTTTTATTAGCACCAGAATTTATTAATTATTCCAGGCTATTTTTTAAAAAAATTAATAACAATTATGCAAAAGATAAAAATCCTGCTTTATTCTGTCCAACCTCCCCTGAAATAAGATAAAATTTTAGTCAGAGATCACAGTACAAATGTTCTTTTTGGTCTGATAAGTAAATTCTAACAATTTGATCCGTCAAAGATCCTTGCTAGAATTCTTGATGCTATAATAAAACACGTGATTTTTGCTCTCAAAAGGAAACATTTCTGTAGTAAGATTAATGGACACAATTTCTTCATGTCTGTCACCCTCCCCTGTCTTTCCTGGCGGAATTGTACCTGTCTCCAAAGTATTTTGATTCGGGTCAGAAAATAATAAAGAACTGTTGGGCTGCTATGCCCCTCTAATAATATAACTTCCCAGGCTGAGCCCAAGGGCATCTTTCTTTAGTGAAAAATCTGCCACATGAATCGACTGTGTTTCCATCTTCTGACCTTTTTTCTACCTTCTACTATAATCTATAAAGGTGCTTTATAACAAGTGGTGGTTGCAAGGGCTTTCATCTTATAAGTGAAGCTTTTGGTCCCCATAAGAACAAAATTCTTAACATGAATCTGTCAGAGCTCAGGGCTTCCAGCCTATGGGACATGTTTTTTTCTTTTGCTTGTGCATAGTTCCCATCTACGTCAATGGAAGTGAGGTGCTAACTGGAATTCTGACCTTCGGTACCCTTTCTGTTTCAGGGATCTGTGTTTGCAAAAGACTATTTTACTCTTGCTTTTTTCGTGGGTTTTTTTGAGGAAAACACACTGTTGGGTCATACCTAACCCTCTTTAGAGGCATTTGTAAAACTCTTGAATTTAGCTTTTCCTGGTGCTACGTGTAACTCCTGGGTCAAAAAACATTATTGAAAAGACATCCATTTTCACCACCTACAATCGCTTAGTCTGAGAACTCTATGGCCTTCTCCACAGTGGGGTGGAAACCGTGTGAATAACATTCTTATTACTAGAAGTATTCTGGCATGGTTTTTCTACTGTAGACAGTCTTTTTATAAAAAAATTAGACCCATGCTAGTAAGATTGCTACAATATGATAATATAAATAATAAATATTTTCCATTCATAGTGCCTCTTACTCAAGGATCTCAATTAATTAAGGTTTGTAAAGTGCTTTAAGGAACACAACACCTCTGTTAGGGTGACTAATAGTATCATCATCCCCATTTGGAGTGACTTCTCCAAGGTCACACGGTCTATGGCAGAACTGGAAATAGAAACTGAGTCTCTTCGCTTTTCATCCTGTGCCTTCATCATTCATACACTAAATACCCTAAATACTCTAAAGCATGGTTTTGTAATACATTCACTGCATGATTTTCAAAAAAAATATTCTTGTCCAGGATGGTAAGGCAAACTATGTTTAAAAAAATAGGTTTGAGCAACCACCAGTCTACCAAGTTGTTGCTAGAATGCTTTTAGCCTGAATGCGGACAGGACCAAGAGAACATATATTTTCACACATTAATCCTGACCCAAGATACATTTAAAACAGATAATCAACAGTTAAAGATTTTCTAAATAATTTATGTACAACAGTGTAATGGACATGAGGTGTTCTGGGATTTCCCTAGACACTCATTCTGGATGCATCATGTATATCTCTGATATCCGTACAAAATTCAGATGGGAAATGTTCAGAGTACATGTATACTGTAACTGTAGAGCTACATAATGAATTATCTTTAAACTGTGCAAAATAAAAAGTCCAAGTGCATGGCAGATGCAGACGCCTTCTAGATTATAATGGCTCCTTCTTCAAGTGTTGGCAGTCTTTATTAATGAAAGGCACATATATGAGTATGTCCACTACAGCCTTCAGAGACATTATGTTGATAGGCAGACAGCAGATAAATATGGAGAGATAGTACAGGATAATTAAATTAAAAGCTGAGGGGATGGAGATATTCAGTGATCTCATTCTATTCTATGTAGTGGAAGAAGCATGTGAGTAAACTGACAATGCAAAATTCTGCTCCTGGTTACATCTGTGTAACATCACTGACTTTAATGGGATTGTAAAATGCAGGAAGGAGTAGAATTTGCTCCATTGCAGAGAAAATAGTTCTTGTTTTTCTATATGTGGAAACACAAAGCAAGAGGCCTTATGAAACATTATCCTAGTTTATCCTGACTGGAAGTTCAGAAATCTGTTTCACATTTCTGACTGAAATGGAAAGTGTACCTGGGTGTAAGCTACTGATGTATTCAGACAGCCTGTCTTCCCAGGAAAAGCTATTCTGTCTCTCTTAGAAAACAATTGCTAAAAGACAGCTCTTGCTACATGTATGTTCCACTGCACTAGGAAGGCTTAGGACTCTTAACTCTTCACCTGTTAAGACGAGTTGCAGAATTAGGACCAGATTGTAGCATCATTTGGCCACACGTGGAATGAAGAAGGAGCGTTGGGTACTTCAAGAGGAATTTTGGCCATATCAGCTAGAACAGACAGGATTTCTCCAGAGAATCTTGGAAGTCCCACCCATTGAATGGATTCTGCAGGCTGCCTCAGCTGCACTGGCTGTTGCTGTGGGCTTATCCTGCTTTCCACTTGGGGAGTCTAGTGGCAGCACTAGACTAGCGCAGTGCTTGTGTAGTTATTGACACCTGTGAAAAGTGAGTGTAAATCATCACCATTCTGATTTGGTATCATTTTACATCTACATCTACCTCCTAATGCTATTTTTGTCAACCTAATAACCGTCATCTATTTTCACATTTAGCCATGCCAACAAGTTCCTCACATTTCTGACTTTACTTCTTCATGTTCAGTCATCTATCTGCAAAGTTGACTTTCCTTCAGGCACAAGCCTTAGGGCAATATGTTGAGTTCATATACTATTCCCAAATGTGAAATTGTCTATTTTGCACATCACAGGGTTTTCACGTTATGTTAACAGGAAAAAAAAGAAAAAGAAAGAAAGAATGAAATTCTCTTCATTATGGATGATACAGATTTGTCAGACAGCACCTGTTCACAAGAGCTGGAGTATGTGATGCGAGTATGAGCCACTTCATACTTACAGTACAGAACACTCCCATTATTTTTTGTTGAATGACACCCATTACTTAGCTTTATCCATCCAGAAACAGGCAGGTTCAGGTAATAGTCTCATCAATCCACGCACAGCCTGAGGTGTAGCAAACACTTATAGTTCTCTTAGAGACTGTGAGGGATACTCATCTTCCACCAGAAAAGTTTTCTCAATGTCATACTCACTATCGGTCTCCATCAGATGCTGAGCTAAATCCTGAGATATGCTACTTGGATCTATAGGCCCCCAAAGTAGCTTAAAACTTGAATGCTCCTTGCACAGCTATTCTGTATGACTCACCATTCTGTATGACTTCTGCTATTTTGAATTAAGAAAGAGTCAATTCAATTATTATAATTATTTAACATTCTTTTTTAAATTCCATCCTCTCTTCAGGGGATTTTCTTCCTTTACTGATAACAAAGGAATAATATGCAGATATTGAGTTCTGTTGTGGTGCAAATGAAAAATAGGTTGCTCCAGGGTCCATCTTGATGATAATGTTTCTTGGTCCTAGCATCCCCTTGGTCCTGGGGATTTCTCTAAGGAAGGATATATTATTGTTGCCTTGTATGAAGAGGACATAAAAGGCTAATAAACCCTTCAATTACCTTGGTGGGAATTGCACCAAAGTCACTGAGAAGACAATTTAGAGTGAAATATAACCTCCAAAGGATATTAAAAATATTAACTTTGTTTTTTTCCTTTGAAATATCAGGAAAGTCAAGTCTGATCTTCCACCTGTTTTGCTGGAGGACCTCTGGATTGTCTTGTTTCTTGTTTATTGTGTGCTCTCAAACATTGACAGAAGCTGAATGAAAAATAGTAAAGACTTCTTTCTGCAGCACACTTGTCATTGAAGTTAAGTAGGTATTAACAAACACAAACAAGAAACAAAGAGTTTTTAAAAGTGTGACTCTGAATTCCTTCCTCTCCTAATTGCTTTATTTTCACCATCTTTGTTCTTGCAATGTCATCATTTCACTAGTTCTCCAGTTGCCATAGATTCTTCCAGAGTGGACAAAACTGGAATTGCTAATGTAAAAAACAAGCAGAAAAATAAATCTTTTAAAATACGACAAAACCAACTTCCAACCCTATTTATACATCATAAAGAAGCAAAAAAGGGGTACGAGTCCAACACTGGTCTACAATTTTTTAGAAGTCGTCTGCTTCAGAGATAAAATGTGATATTTATTATGTATTTTAATGTGCCGAATTCAAATATGACAATTAAAACAACTGATTGGCTACTGTTTCTAAGATATTTAAGTTTTTACATTTTATGTCTATGTATATTGTGTAGATAGTAGAGTTTTAATCATAAATTGTAAACCTAGGTCTTTTCATGTGTTTATGGTTGCTTTACATGATAATATTTCACCTGTCCTGTTTATGTAACACTTTAAAAATCAGCAAAAGGGTTATATAAATACAATGTATTATGAAACAAAAGGCAAAAAACTATTATGTACATAGTTTAGTCCTATTCATTGTCTACTCGGCGCTTCTTGGCTTGTCTCTTGTATTCATTAAATGGAGCATCTCTTGTCACTGTCCAGCAATAGTCTGCAAGCATTGATGGGCTCCATTTGCCCTGGTTGCATTTCTCCATTGTTGCAATGTCCTGGTGAAATTGCTCGCCGTGCTCGTCGCTCACTGCTCCGCAGTTCGGTGGAAAAAAATCTAGATGAGTGTGCAAAAAATGTATCTTTAGTGACATGTTGCAACCAAGGCTTTTGTATGCCTTGAGGAGGTTTTCCACCAACAGCCTGTAGTTGTCTGCCTTGTCGTTTCCGAGAAAATGTATTGCCACTGACTGGAAGGCTTTCCATGCCGTCTTTTCCTTGCCACACAGTGCATGGTCAAATGCATCATCTCGAAGAAGTTCACGAATCTGAGGACCAACAAAGACACCTTCCTTTATCTTAGCTTCACTTAACCTTGGAAATTTTCCACGGAGGTACTTGAAAGCTGCTTGTGTTTTGTCAATGGCCTTGACAAAGTTCTTCATCAGACCCAGCTTGATGTGTAAGTGTGGTAACAAAATCTTCCTTGGTTCAACAAGTGGTGGATGCTGAACACTTTTCCTCCCAGGCTCCAATGACTGTCGGAGTGGCCAGTCTTTCTTGATGTAGTGGGAATCTCTTGCACGACTATCCCATTCGCAGAGAAAACAGCAGTACTTTGTGTATCCAGTCTGCAGACCAAGCAAGAGAGCAACAACCTTCAAATCGCCGCAAAGCTGCCACTGATGTTGGTCATAGTTTATGCACCTCAAAAGTTGTTTCATGTTGTCATAGGTTTCCTTCATATGGACTGCATGACCAACTGGAATTGATGGCAAAACATTGCCATTATGCAGCAAAACAGCTTTAAGACTCATCTTCGATGAATCAATGAAGAGTCTCCACTCATCTGGATCGTGAACGATGTCGAGGGCTGCCATCACACCATTGATGTTGTTGCAGGCTACAAGATCACCTTCCATGAAGAAGAATGGGACAAGATCCTTTTGACGGTCACGGAACATGGAAACCCTAACATCACCTGCCAGGAGATTCCACTGCTGTAGTCTGGGGCCCAACAGCTCTGCCTTACTCTTGGGTAGTTCCAAATCCCTGACAAGGTCATTCAGTTCAGCTTGTGTTATGAGGTGTGGTTCAGAGGAGGAGGATGGGAGAAAATGTGGGTCCTGTGACATTGATGGTTCAGGACCAGAAGTTTCATCCTCTTCCTCGTCTGACTCAAGTGAGAATGATTCTGGTGCATCGGGAACCGGCAGTCCTTCTCCGTGGGGTATTGGGCGTATAGCTGATGGAATGTTTGGATAATGCACAGTCCATTTTTTCTTCTTTGACACACCTTTCCCAACTGGAGGCACCATGCAGAAGTAACAATTGCTGGTATGATCTGTTGGCTCTCTCCAAATCATTGGCAAAAGGCATAGATTTCCTTTTCCTGTTCAACCACTGGCGAAGATTTGTTGCACAAGTGTTGCAGCATATGTGTGGGGCCCACCTCTTGTCCTGATCTCCAATTTTGCATCCAAAATAAAGCTGATAGGCTTTCTTAACCATAGTGGTTATACTGCGCTTTTGTGATGCAAAAGTCACTTCACCACAAACATAGCAGAAGTTATCTGCACTGTTCACACAAGTACGAGGCATCTCTGCTCGCTTTGGCTAAACAGAAATGTGTCCCTTTGCAAAATCAAACACTGACAAATAAGAGAGCACGACACTGTATGATTTCTAGAGCTGATATAGGACAATTTGTTCAGCAGAGTAAAGTAAGCTTCGTGATGATTACATCATCCATGACTTCTAGGAATAACATGATGCAATTCATATCATGTATGACGCAATACCAGCTTCAGATTGCATCATTCATTGTTTTGCCTAAGAAGCAAGTACTGTCCAAACCCAGTCATAGATTTAGTCATAGATCCAGTCAAAGATGTATTTTAGTCATTTCTGGTTTAAATTGAGATCCCTTCCCTTTATAACTCACTTATCCTCCGCCATTCCCATGTCAAGGGTCGTATATACTGACCCAATAGCATATCTTGAAAACTAGAGCCAATCAACAATTTTAAGCATCATTTTTGTTCTCAGTGACCCAGAATTAGTAAAGTTTGACTACATTTGTTTCAGAAGCATTTTGGCTGTAGAGCAGTGTTATTGTTTCCTTTCCAGGTCACCTTTAAGTGACTTGGCCCAAGTTTTAGAACCCAGAAATTCACAGTTCCTGGAAATGTAATTTTTAATGAGGGCCATGGCACACAACATCTTTCCAGGGTTACACTTTATGGATCTTGGCCTGTGCATCACTACTTCATCTTCAGGGAACTCTGCTTTCTGTGGATTGTTGTACAGCTGGAGCAGATTCACTGATCTCCTGCTGCAAGAAGCTGGTCTTTCTCTGTATGTTAAGAATATACCAATATCTCACATCAGTGTGGCCATTTCCTGCATGCCAACTTGAATCTCATTATTATTGTTGTTATAGCACCTAGGAGCCCTAGCCATGGACCAGGACTCCATTGTGCTAGATGCTGTACAAATATCATGCTATCTACAAACAAACTCATTGGCTTTTGCCATCCTCACAGCGTGGTTGAATATCATGATGTTGTCCATCTTCATGAACTATGCTAAGCTCTGGTATCAGGGTTCTAACAACTGAGGTCAAAATTTTTTGAATGACAAAAACTACTTCGTTAAATATTAAATAGGGTGTCTGTAGCTGCATTTTTGTAAGTATTCAGGATGTTTTCATCAGAAAAATCTGCACATTTTTCCATTATAGTCATGAATTTCAAAAGAGTAACATTTATTCTGCTTAAGATAACATTTTGAAGGGGAGATATACTTAGAGATTAAGGGAAAAAAACAGACCTGATTCACCTTTTGGGAGATGACTAATAACTGCACCCAGTCAGGATATACTCATTGCATATGCAATCCGATTAGTTGGCATTGCTGTAGATCTCTCTACTATTGACTAATGAGAAGATAAATTATAGAAATCTATCATCTTATCATGACTATTTTCAGCAAATCATGAGTCAAGATTATTTTTACTCTGATTTTTTCCTCACTTAATTCATGATGAGGAATAATTACACTTTGCAGTCATACGGCATTGTTTCATCCAAGTATCTCAAAGTTCTTTAAAAGCAATTATTTTCACAGGTACACTGAGAGCAAATAAGTAATATTGTCTGCATTTTAAGGCCCAAATTCTCCTCTCAGCCACGCCAGTGCAATTTTCATTGATTCTGATTGAAATGACACTGATGTATTTGGCTGTGATCCAGCAAAGTACTTAAGCATGTGCTTAACTTTGCTTGTGTTTTGTTGGATTAGGACCACTGGTTGCACCACTATAATAAAATCCAGAATCCCACTCCAGTGCTTTATACAGAGGGGATGTCACAGGGCCAAATCTTGTGTTATAAAGGAATACAGGTGTGGTAAAAAGATTTTAACTGCATCATTTTGGGGTGGTTCCATTATTCATTCATGGTGAATCTACAAATGATTTATGCAGGTCATCCCATATGTATACCAATACAATCTATACGATACATAATGTAATAAGTACACACCACACATTTTGTAGAAAAAATAAATATTTTAGACAGATTTAAATTTTTCGTTGACAATTTTTTAATCCCTCCAGCTACAGATCAGGGTTTTTGTTATAATGAGTCCAACTTCGTGAGTTTTGAGTGGTAAAGAAAATCTATAATAAAATGTTATAAACTTCTAAAAAGCTTTTCTATAATAAAAGTGTAATAGATTTAAAGTCTCTGATATCTTAGGACCTTGCAGGGCTAGAAACAAATGCTGTCTCACTGGGAAGATAGGAATCTCCCGTTTCAGATGGCATAAAGTTTCCATTTTTAGCTTTACAATGTCATGAGATATTGGGTTTTGCAGCTGTCACTGGTCCAGGACTGAATATTACTCATTCTGGACCTCAGGCACTTTAATTTTTGAGGTTAAATTCTACATGGGATGTGAGGAAGTAAACATTTGTATGGGAAGTTTATTTGTTGTTTAAATAGTGGCAGTTTGAAGAAAACTGAGTGTTAAAAAAAATGAAGATAATTTAAAATAGGCTGAAACTCCCAACAAACTATTTAGCTTTCTCTTAGCTGGGATCATATAAAAATAGAAAATAATTAACTGGGGCCAAAATACACTTCATGTGGAGTGTGCATGAGGAAGAAGGTTTGGAAATAATTAGGAGCAAAACTGTTAATATTCCATTTAAATATCTGTTGCCCGTCTGTCCAATTGTGAAAGCTCAATCTGTTGTATTCAGTCAGCTCTCATCTGCTAGTTGCCAGCCGCCTAATTCCCCAGTCTTATCTCTGCACCATGTTTGTGCATTCCACTACCCACTAAGTTAAATCCTGGGCCTATACCAGGATTTCCAGTGCTGTGCCAGTTATAGATGCTCATTCTGCCTATGGCCCCAATCATGCAAGTGGATCCTTGTAGTCATACAGAGCCCCATTGATTTCTGTGGGGTTCCGCGTGGCTGTAAGGGTCTACCTGTGGAAAGCAACTCTCAGGATTGGGGCCTATGTCAGTTTACACTAAACCCTGCATGTTTTTAGCCAACTTTTACATGCAGTTGAGGTCTAATTCTTCCTATAATACCATTTTCAGGTGATATAGTGGATCAATACTGAACAGGCTCTTCACACAAACCCCTGTGAACTGATGTAACTGAATTTCACTCTCAAGTTCGTGGATATTATGTCTCAGGTTTCTGGGCACTCCTTACATTAATGTACTGAGATTTAATAGTGGCATACATAAATACGATACTTATTGCTCATATCTATACTGCATGGGTATTCACACAGCAATAACTAAACTCCCAAAGTCCTGGCCCAGCACACACTGGGCTCAGTGCAACTTGTGAATGAACTTTCTGGGGCAGTCTCTACTTAGTTGTCGTGGTCAGGAACCAGTGGGGGATATCTCCAGGAATTTACAGTGATGTATGGAGTTTTCAGGGGAAGCCTATAGCTGTAGAACCAGTTCTTTACTGATAAAACTCACTTTAAAAAATAGCAAGACTCATTACAAAGGGTTTTAGAAGGTATTAAAGAGTCATTCTCTGACCTTCCTGGATTAAATAACCCATTAATATTGTGAGGAAGTGATAGTGGAGTAATAAACAGCTAATGTAAACAATTATCTCATTAACCTCTCAACACCGGCAGTCAGGATTTCCTGATACTAAGTACTAATATGTTTTGTCCTAGAATTAAGCATTGGGAAATCCCAACATCTAGAGCCAAAAGGTTAAATGTTCTCTTGGCATCTTGAAAATGTGTTTTCTGTGACTTGATTGATCTGTGATGATGTGAGATTAGTTCTCTACAATGTATGTAAGTTAATGTTAGTCTCCTGCGTGCTCTTTTATATGGTTTTCAAAGGAGAATTCATTCATGTCATGCTAGAAAGAGGGATCCAGGTTTAGTGGTTAATACACAAGACAGAGTCAAGAGATCTGTGTTCTCTTCTCAGCTTTGCCACAGATATTTATGACTTTGACAAATCAGTCACTCTCTGCCTCAGTTTCTCCTTGAGTTAAACTGGGACAATATTTACGTCACAGGGGCATTGTGATGCTTATTCTTTGTTTGTAAAGCGCTTTGAGATCCATGGATGGCACACAATAGAGAAGGGAAAAGTGTAATTATTATTGCAGAACTTTTGTATTAAAGAAACAGGAACAGAAAGTTCAGGTTATAACCACACTTGTAACTAACTCAGAAGAAGAATACAGTGGAAATCACATATGTACTTTCCTCAGTGTATGATGGTTGTTGACAGGAAGGAATTTTGGTCCTGGACATATTGGCAGGGAATTTGGATTTTCCCTCCTTCCTGTGGAGAACTAATCAAGATAATCTGTTCAGGATCAGACGGATATATCCCATACCCATGTGATCCGCAAAGAGACGGTGAATTAGTGGGTCTCAGCCTTCCCCGTCTTCTTTTTCTATGCTAAGAGCATCTTTAAATTCATGAGATTATCCTCTTTCTCTACTCTGTGGACCCTGTCTATGTTTTGTTGTACTGGAGCAAACTGTTTCTGTTCCTGTTAAAAAAGCCACTGCTTGATTTACCTCTTTGTTTACAAGAAAAGATTTGGCTCTGCATTATAGTCCTTCTGAAAATGTCCTGCATTACAACCCCTCTGAAAAAATGCCAATTATGAGGAATGAAAAAGGGAATAGTAATAATAAAATGTTTCTTCCGTCAACCATAAATCTAGAGCTCCCCATTTTGTGGAGATGAAGAAAGAACCATTAGAACACCTAGATACAGGCCGCATATACAGCTAGGAGTGAGTGCATGCCTCTCTTTATCTGAGGCCAGTCAGATAATCCATCTCAGGGACTTGTGAGGTGGTGCTTGAGGAAATAGAGTTGGGCAAGTTTGAAGCTTCTTAATGCATCTAGACTTCAGTTAGCTGTGGTCGTCGACTCCTCCCAACCTTTGGATTATCAAGAAACCAAGTAGACCTAAAGTACAGATACATTAGCGTTGTAGGTTTTAACATTAAAACAGATAAAACCCAGAAAGTTGCATTTATGGAGCTGAAAAGGGACAACCTGTTCAAAATGGTGAGGAATATTTTTTCTGAAATTTGTGGCCTATTAAAGTACAAAAGGTCTTATAATGGAATTGTCTCTGTTAATGCTAGAATATTATAAAGTGGCCTCTAGTTTTGGCTTCAGTTTTTGGGTGCCCAACTTCAGACATCTTGGGCCTGATTTCAGAGACGTTGAGAATGTACAGCTCCCAGTGAGATCAGTTGGAGTTTTGAGTGCGCAGATTGTTTTAATGTCATTATCCAAAATTGATGCACCCCAAATCAATGGCTGATTATGAAAATTTTGGTCAGAGTTAATAAAATAGAGGAACCAGCTATAGTGACATGAGGAGAAACTAGATATTATGAACCAAATTTATCCCTGGTATACATCTCTTGATTTCACTGGAGTTATATCAGGGATGAATGTGGCGCTATATCTATATTACATGCAAAGAAAGATGCAGGAAGTACATTACTAGGATTGCAAAGTCAAGCAGTAAAAAGTTAGGAAACACCAGAATTAAGGTTGCCTATGCAACCTTAATTTGGTTCCCCTGTGCATCTGTGTTATAATACAGTCTTTATGTACATGATCCCAAAGGATCCCAGCATCGAGTCTGGCATTTTCTAATTGTTGAGTGCCTGACTTTGCAACCTTAATATTATTTTTACATATTGAAGTGAGTGTTTAATAAAGATCATCAATGTATAAGGTACAATCTGGAGAAACATGGGTTTGTTAAAATAGTAACACTTTGAACATCTGTAGCACCTCTCATCTGTGAATCTCAAGGGACTCTACAAACATTAATTAAGCTTCACAAGCTTATGGGGATAGATAAAGAATAGAGATGGAACCAAGTTGCAAAATTTGGCTCAGAATTCAAATGATCCTGGAGTTTAGTGGGTGTGGTTAAATGTAGTGTCTCAGTTCAATTCCAGTTCTGTGTTTAGTTCAGTAGAGCGTGGGATCTAGTGTTCCAGTTCAGACTAATCTCTAGTAAGTATTATCTCTGTTACAGATAGGACACAGAAGTTAAGTGACTACATCCTACATCAAGTCAATGGGAGCCAGGAATAGAGTCCAGGGGGCAAATTCTCCATTGCACTGCACCTTGTGTAGTCATTTACTCCAGTCCAAAGTGGATGTAAATTGTTACCATTCTGCTTTAACAGCATGATTCTGGTAGGTCCAGCCCAGAGAATGGGAGTTCTTAAGGGTTCATGCTATATGTACTGAGACTGGGTCAATCATTTGGTTTCTCTGGAGGCAGTTGTCAAGTTTTTATTGACTGGGGAACACCAGAAGGCTTCCCATTTGCTCCAATAACTGTAAAAGAACTTGAAAAGCCACATTGAAAGGGTGTATTGACCACATTTGCTTCCAGTGAACTATGCATGTAGCAGGATGAGGGACTACATTGAAAGGAACAACTGATCACAGCTTTAAATATGCTATTTATTGTTACTGCTCCCTTCTCCCTCTCCCAGTTAAGGATCCATGTATTTATACCGTACAGCTGTTAACATTATAACTGACAAATAGTGGTATATGAAAAAGCAGTTACATAAACACTGTAAGCCTGATTCTGCACTGCCTTTCACTTTGCATGGTCAGACTTGTGCAGAGTGGGTGTAAAATGTTACCAGTCTGCACTCACTTTGGGCTGTAGTGAAAGGCAACACAGGGTGTAGGGCTGTGGAGAATCAGGATCTGTATGTCTACAAGGGTTACACTTTGATTTGGTTATATCTAAGTGATCACAACAGAGATGCTTTGAGGACCCAGGAGTCTCTGATGAGTTAATAAACTGACCGCCTCTCCGGATTCAAAGACTCAGTTACTACAACATAGTCCAAAGAGGAATATGCATTTTGGCTATTTAGTGACCTTTCACAGAGCCTAAGAAAACACACTTCAAATTCTGCACAGCTTAGTTGGGATTCATAGAGAATGCCATGGAGGAAGCGTTTCATTTTTTGGGTCTCATGCTAGTGGAGCTATATACAGAGATAGGAGCAGTGGGTTACTTTGTCTGGACCTGCCCTGCATCTTGATGTAATTCACTAAGAAATCTGAATAGTAGCATTTTACACCCAATTGTTCAGGTATAAATAATTGCCCAAGATGTGAGGCAGTGCTGAACCAGTACCTATATCAGCTTTAATTGGACAGTGATATTACACTAAAAGGATCAATCCTCAGCAGAGCTGAGGATTAGCTTAGAACAACGGAAGGAAGGAAAGTCTAACCCACCTTTTTGCTGTCTTGCTGATGGCCTGGCTGGAGGCTGAAGTTTTCCCCCAGACAGCTTAGAGCCGCCTAAGAGCAGTTGTAAATTGTGCTGGCTGCAGTGGTCTCATATGGACTGCTATGCCAACTGAGGATCAGCTGGAGCACTAACCACTGTGTCCCATTCCTTCTAGTCCTCCATGCAGTTTGCGGTTACTGGGTGGTAAGAAAGCATAATTAGCTCCACACCAGCCAAAGATTTCCCTGTATTGGGGGAATCTTCAGTTTCCCCTCTAGGAGAAATTTCTATCGCCTTTGTGCTGTCAGACTTGGGGTCGAGGATCTGGTTCACAGCTCAGAATTTGGTATGAGAGGATTAAATACCCATGACATGTTTTATCCTTTTTCACTGATTAATCTGAGACAGAACTTTAAACTAGATATTGAAACTGTGACCTGATTTTTATGGTAAGATCTAGAAACAGCAACAACCTGGCTTCCATAAATAATATTGGAACTTAAACAATGGTTTTTAAAGAGGCCAGAACATAGTATAAATAAAGCAGAAAAATCCAGGAAATCCTTAGCTAACAAATTATTTGTTTTAAGAACTGTATGCTTTCCTCCTCCTATCTTTAGACTCTAAGCTGAGGACACTAGATTAATTTTCCTCTGACTTGAGGAAGACATTTTGACAATACTGAAAACATGGCTTGTTCACAAGTTTTTCAGAGTTAATCCAGAAGTTCATTGCCCTGGCAATAGCCAAGAAAACAACGATAAGATCTATTAAGAAAGAACCTGGCTCCTTTCAAAAATCTATTGGGATGCTCCACGTACTGGTGCCAAACATCATAACACTTGGCAACTGTAGGTGCTTCCAGTTGCCTAATATTTAGAGCTGAACAATCCGAAAGGATGCTTTAGGCATGTTGAGCCAAATTCAGCCAGAAGGTAACTCTACTAATTTCACTGGAGTTGTACCAGGAGTTTGTCCCATTTTGTTGTGATCAAAAATAAAATGCTTAGTTTTCAGTCTAGGTGCAGTTAAAAAGTTACAACCTCCTTCAAAAGAAAATCATGTAATTATTTCAGCTAAACCAAAGAACCCATTCAGAAAGTCAGTCATAACTCCCACATGCTTCCCAGTTTGGACATCTTCTGCTAAAGAGCCAGTTTTACAATGGAAAATTCAGTGTGTGAGATCACATTCATCATTGTGGACCAAAACCTAGTTCTGGCATACAACCTGAGTAAAAAGGTTCAGAGCAAGGATACTCCTTTTGACAAATCTCAAGGAGGAGAAATGTAGCCACATTGTGGCCATTATAACAACCTCTGGACCACAGTAGACTCCGCAGCCACTCGGCCTCCCATCTGCCATTTAGGAATTTTGTTGTTGGAGCCATATAATTGTAGATCCACTCTCCAACCTCTCCCCCCACATCCCTCCCAAATCACTGCGGTGATTTGTAGTGCCCTTTGGAATTTGTCCATAGAAAGATTTGCCCCATGTTCCAAATTTCCAGTCAACCTCCACCCAACTTCTAAACTTGTACCAATTTTTTTTTTCCAAACAAATAAGCCCAAATTCCCAGTTTTCTCAGGCGGTTGGAGATGCAAACTGAGCATACAAATCAGTGAGTGCAGTTTTAGAGGCTATTATGGTAAATTTGATTGGATATCAGCAAGAAAAAGTATTGTAAAGTCACTGACAGAATCAGTCAGATGGGAACAGACTTGAGTATCAGGGAAATGCAGACAAGATGCCCATGTCTGAAGCCAATAAATAGGATTTGGGGATGTGTCATTGTTAATCCACTGCCTACAAAAGCATAAAGTAGTTTCTAGAATAATGGATGGCATTTTCTTTTCGCTCTGCAAGCAACTGCATAGTTAAGGACAATATTTGGGTGATTTTATTTATGGAGAGTAAATATTATGTCTAATTATTAGAGCAGTGGACTGGGAATCAGGACTGCCAGCTCAGCTATTGATTCATATCATGTCCTTCGGTCAAGTCATTTCCCTTCCCTGGGCCTCAGTTTCCCCATCTGTACAACAAGGATAAAAACACTTCACAGTGGCCCCAAGGCTACTTTGATGTTTCTAAATTATTTTTTTATTCTCAGGGTGAAAAGTACAAAGTATATTTTTAAAATTATATAATAATGCAAGAGGAGATTTGGAGATTCAACATTGTAAAGTTCAATTTGTGGTGTTAAAATTAAGAGGTCCCAGCATTGGTATCCTCTCAAGTGGAACAGAGTTTTGCATTAGACTTATTAGTGGAATGAGTGGATCTGTACGTTTCGTTCCAGTTTGAAAGCATCTTCTGTCCTGCTGTTTTATAAAGAAGTCTGGAGATGTTGCAGGTGGGGAAAAGTTTTTTGCATCTATGCTGCTTGTTGACTGTAGAATTCCATGGGCCAAGTAAGGGCAAAGTTTCTTTCAAGTAGTATTGGGTGCTGCCAAGGATACAGCTAATGAGGACCCTACCAAATTCACGGACCATGAAATCTGGTCTCCCCCCCATGAAATCTGGTCTTTTGTGTGCTTTTACCTTATAGTATACTATATAGATTTCACAGGGGAGACCAGCATTTCTCAAATCGGGGGTCCTGACCCAAAGGGAATTGCAGAGGGGTTGCAAGGTTATTTTAGAATGATTGCAGTATTGCCACCCTTACTTCTGTGCAGCCATCAGAGCTGGGAGGCTGGAGAGCAGCAGCTGTTGGCTGGGTGCCCAGCTCTGAAGGCAGCACCCTGCCAGCAGCAGTGCAGAAGTAAGGGTGGCAATACCATACCATGCCATCTTTACTTCTGTGCTGCTGCTGCTGGCGGTCTCCAGCTGCCCAGCTCTGAAGGCAGCGTCACTGCCATCAGCAGCAGCCAGAAGTAAAGGTAGCAGTACCACAACCTGCCCCACAATCACTCTGCAACACCTCCCCCCACCCAACTCCTTTTGGGGTCAGGACCCCTACAATTACAACACTGTGAAATTTCAGATTGAAATAACTGAAATCATGAAATTTATTATTTTTAAAATCCTCTCACCATGAAATTGACAAAATGGACCACGAATTTGGTAGAGCCCTATAGATAATGGATGAAAATCATGTTTAACTGTAGAGAAGTGATTGATATTGGTTAAGGTGAATTTGGGATTTATCTAGTTTCATTCTAAAAGAGACAGTGAAATCTGATTTTCTGAAAATACTGAACCAGATCCACTGAGGTCACTCTTGTTGCAACAAAGCTGAATTCATATTCATGAAAGTTAAGATCCAGGGGTCTGAGAAAACATGGGGTCAGATGCAGGAGTGGCTTAGGTGGCTGCAACTCCCATTGATTTTGGCCTTCTCAGTACTAGAGAAGTTGCACCAGTTTAACTAAATAAATTCTAAATCTATCTAGTTAAACACATGCAAATGTCTAATGTTGATCCATTTTGATGGTTTAATCCTTATCAAATCAATTTAACTGGCATTGGCAAATTACCAAATTAAGCCAAACCAATTTAACTCATGGTTTAACAAATTTAAGTACATCTGAGTTTGCACTGGTTTAAGATCTAGTTAAACAACTGGAACTTCTTTAGTATAGACTGGCCTGAGTTCAGACTGAATGAACTGCAGGTGTTAGTGAGAATTATGCCTTTTTAATGGGGCTTGGTGATTGCCTCCTTTGGAGAAATATTTTGAACATGATTTGTTTTGGAGTGCTATCCCAAGACAAACAATCTCTTTATAGGCCAGGGATAAAAATCACGTCTCTCTCTCTCTCCTTATTGCAGCAGGTATGCTTTAGGAGAATCCATAGATGGGAATGAATACCACTAGAGGCAAGGAAATCCTCCTTACCCAGTCTTCCTCTTTATTCTGCACACAGTAAAGCCTTCATTGCCTTTTGGTTGTGCAAGAAGAATCTATATGGCTGTGGTCAGTTGAATGCAGCACTGTCCTGTAGTAAGGAGTGCAAATTAGCCCTACGAGGTTCAGTAATCCCTGTGCTGAGCATAGTAACAACTTCAAGTGATGAAAGCTGATCATGGATTCTCTTAGTGGCTGGTTTTCTTCGGAATACTGACATTCTGTATGGCATTCCACATTCCTCAAGACACAGCCTTAGATCTGTTATTTTTTTCTTTGAAATTTAGTTTATCCAAAAAGGTGCCCAGGTCTGAGAAATCTGCTCCTAGCTGAGGCACAGAGGTTGTGAAAAGGTCAGAGAGAGGCATCTCTCTAGCTTAGGTAAATAAACAAGTTACTTCTCTGTGGTTGGGAAGCAATGTTTTATTAATAGCAGTAGATTTGGTTTCGCATTGTGGCGCTCCTCTTGTTTCATCACTGTAGAAGATAAGCAAACACAAAATGTTCTCTCCCCCTCCCCATGAATAATCAAGCTAACAAGCAGGGACTATTATGTTTAAAGATATTACTGAGGCATTGACTTGGAGAAAGTAGACACCCAAGTTTATATTCAGTAACTATTGGCTACTGCAGTTGGTGACATGAGAAACTCAACATTGTTTAAAGTTCTACATGTGAGGTCGCAAGGCAACTTCACTACAACAGAAAATGCCTCAAACTAAAAATAAGGTCTGTGCCTTGAGCAGATGGAAGATGCATTTTTCCTTTGACATTTTCCCCCTTTAGGTTATTTGGCTACAGTATGAAATACAGTAACACTTTTTTTCCTGTATCTTAACCTGTTCACCCATCTGCTGCAGGCTGTTTTCCTTCTGCTCACAGATCTGGAGCTATTCAAAACTGTCACTTTAGGATATTGGGATTGGTAGAGTTGTCCCAACCAATTCCTGATACGAAAAGCGTTCTGAAACTGTAATGACCTGTACATTGGGAGGGTGCATGATCTAATGGTCAGAGAAACAAAGCTGCTTTTAAGTCAGTGTTCAGTTGTAAACTTTTGAAAAAACAACCATAATATTTTGTTTAGAGTTCTGAACATTTCAGAGTTACAACTTCCATTCCCGATGTGTTAGTCACTCTGAGTTTATACTGTAAATATATGATTTGAAAGTGTCCATTTAAAGAAAATTAGTATGTCCTTATTTTGTGCCACTAAGATTTTCCGTTTCAATCGTCCTAAAAGTCATCAACACCTTCTAGTGAATTAGGCAGATACTCTAGCTCAGAGTAGAATTTCTATGTAAACCACTTTAATTTCAAGCATAAGTTACTAAAACAGAAACATTTTCTTTTACTTTAATAGGTAAATTGATATGAAATATTAAATACAGATGTTGTGCATTACATTTATAGGTAGACTAATGAAAAATAATCCCTGGAATCACTGTGCACCACTATGCATTCTTCAAAAGCATCAAGACCTTAAAAGGCAAGTAACAGTAAAGATAAAATCTTAATATGTGTGGATATTACAGGGACATGTTATGTATAAATTTCAATACTGATTCAATACAGTCCTTCTAAAAGTAGATCAATGTAAGACATTATTTTGAATCTTGGCTTGTAGGAAGTGATTTCAAGAAAGGTCAGCCTGATTGCATAGCCTTAAAAACACATCCATAGAGCATCTGATTTTTTTCTTTGAAACACAATAAAAGGCAATAAAATTGTTCTCATGTTATTTAAGCAATAATATCATTGCTCTTCTGTTTGACTAGGTCATAATCAGATTCTTGAGTGGATAACATGAGGGAATTAGATTACTGCCAAGGAAAACAGAGGTACAACTGTATTATTGCTATTATAATACGCTTTTTTCCCCCCATTTTTCTGTCACTTTCAAGAATGTGATATCTCCTTCTTTTATAGCTGAAGAATGGTGGCAGCTCAAGTCATTCTGAAGATTGATGGTATTACCAGCTGTTGATCTGATTATAGATTATTTGGGCCTCATTCTTCTCTCATTTACAGCAGTGTGACCCCATTGACTTCAATGGGTTTAGTGCTGATTTATATCACTTAC
Source organism: Dermatemys mawii (assembly GCA_007922305.1). NCBI lineage: Eukaryota > Metazoa > Chordata > Testudines > Dermatemydidae > Dermatemys > Dermatemys mawii. Next base: position 16,332,673 of record ML677361.1, read on the forward strand.
TGTAACTCAGGGGTGGGCAAACTTTTTGGCCCGAGGGCCACATTGGGGTTAAAAATTGTGCGGAGGGCCGGGTAGGGAAGGCTGTGCCCCCGACAACCAGCCTGACCCCGCCCCTTATCCAACTCCCCCACACTTCCCACCCCGACTGCCCCCCTCAGAACCCCTGACCCATCCAAGACACACACACCCTCCTTGTCCCCTGATTGCCCCCTTCGGAGACCCCCCCTACTTTAACTGCTGCCCCAGAACCCCACCCCCTATCTAAGCCCCCCTGTTCCTTGTTCCCAGACTGCCCCCCTCTCGAGATCCCCCCACCCTAACCACTATCCCCCAGAACCTCCCCATCTAAGCCCCCCTGCTTTGTTCCTTGACTGCCCCCTCCCGAGTTCCCCCCACCCTAACCACCACCCCAGGACTCCACCACCTAACCCCCCTTGCTTACCTTACTCAGCTGAGCGCTCCTCGACCTGCCCCCGGCCCGGGAGCACAGGGCCATGCAGCTCCCAGCACTCGACCCGGCCCCAGGCCCAGGAGCACGGGGCCCCGCGGCTCCCAGCGCTCGACCCAGCCCCCGGCCAGGGAGCTTGGGGCCCTGCAGAACGCCAGCCTGGCTGCCGGCAAGAGATGGTGGGGCCCCGCGGCTTCCAGCATTCCCCCTCCACCCGGCCAGGGAGCGCGGGGCCTGGCAGCTCTCCGCGCTTCACCCGGCCACCTGGCCAGGGAGCGCGGGGCCCAGCAGCTCCCCACACCCCACCCGGCCGTGGGGCCAGGGAGCGCGGGGCCCCACCGCTTCCCGTGCTTGGCAGGGCCCCGGCCCAGGAATGCAAGAACCCGCGGCTCCCTGTGCTCAACCCCGCCCCCGGCCAGGGAGTCGGGTGGGGGCAGGCCTGGCCCAGAGCGGGGGGATCTGTGGCACATCGCACTTGGCTCAGCCCCCGGCGAGGGAGTGCGGGGCCCAGCGGCTCCCCGCAGCCCTGGAGCGTGGGGACCCCAGCATGCTGGCCAGCCCTTGAGTCAGGAATGCTGGGCCTCTGGCCCCGCCCCACAGCTGGAGCTCGCGGGCCGGATGAAAATGGCTGGCGGGCCACCTGTGGCCCGTGGGCTGTAGTTTGCCCACCCTTGCTGTAACTGATAGGAGAATCAGTCCCTTTGATCACAGAATAAAATTATGGTTACTTTACATTCTCCTGAAATATTGTAAGATTTCTTATGAATACAAATTCTCGTTTTTACAGGACATTTTGTGGGTTTAAAACAGAGTTAGGCAAACTACAGACCATGGACCGCATCATGATCCGTCCCTCCAGACATTTTAATCCATCCCTCAAGCTCCTGCTGGGAAGTGGGGTCTGGAGCATAACCTGCTCAGGTGCTCAAGCAGGGTCAGGGTCTTGCCCCACTCCGCACGGCTCCTTGAAGCAGCGGCACATCCCCCCTCCAGTTCCTACTCATAGGGGGCTCTGCATGCTGCCCCCCCCCTGCAAGCACCGCCCCCACAGGTCCCCTTGGCCAGGAACCACAGCCAATGGGAGCTGCAGGAGTGGCGCCTGTGGACAGGGCAGTGCGCAGAGCTGCCTGGCTGCGCCTCTGCATAGGAGCTGGAGGGGCGGGGACATGCTGCTCTTTCTGGGAGCTGCTTGAGGTAAGCACTGCCCGGAGCCTGCCCTACTGACTCCCTCCCGTGCCCCAACCCCCTGCCCCAGCCCTGATTCCCCTCCTGCCCTCCATACCCCTTGGACACAGCTCGGAACACCCTTCCTGCACCTCAACCCTTCATCCCCTCATCCCCACCCCAGAGCCTACATCCCCAGTCGGACCTTAAATTTCTAAGGGCTCTGGGAGGTTGGCCTAAAACTAGCAGGTGTCTTTGCATGCAGTCAAATGAATATCTTTAATATATAAATCACTGCAGGTAGTTCTAATGTGATATCTTATGCCCCGACGTTCCTTCCATAAATGTTACAATTTAGTCACAATGCCGTTAAAAATTGGCTTGATATTAATATTTTTCTGAGTTTGTAACTGGATTCAGTACAAAGGTTTTAACAAATTAAGTATCATACTGTTAATCTGCAGACGATGATTCAGACTTTAAAATTATTTACCTTTTATGGAGTGGTAGGCAGCCTAAAGGTCAGACCAGGATACCAGAAATTAGGACTTGCTGGTATTGGATTCGATTCCTGGTCTACCTCTGACTCACTGTGTGAAGACGGATAAACTACTTAATCTCTTTGGGCCTTTATTTACCTATCTACAAAATAAAGTTATTAATTTTTACTTGCCTGTCTCACAAGGTTGTTCGTAGGCATGGTCCTGTATAAGTGCCAAATATTATGGGTTTTGAGCTAACTTAGTGAGTAGCGTATGCAAGCAAACACATATATACGCATCTTGATTTTGAAAACCAGCTGCCATGTTTACAGAGCCAGTTAATTGTGGATAGAGTTCATGGGTGGCAGCCATGAAGGGACTTAGGCATTGCACTGCTGAGCATCATGACACGTAGCTTTTAGGTGCCTAGAAAACCACAGAAACCACACTGCTATCCACAAAGCCTGAGTTAGGCTCCGTACACAATGAATGGGGGGAGACAGATGCTGAAAAATGCTACCCACAAAAGCCAGAATGCTGGGCAGGAAGCTGGCTAAACTAGCCAATAGGAGAAGCCAAAGAGAAGGATGTGTGTTAAGCCACCTCTCTGTCTGCACTAGGTGCCTAAATCCATGCTGTAGGGAGGCACCTAGCTCTGCTTAGTGAGCTACAGATGGGACTCCCCTCCCTCACCCAGATTCAGGTGGCTTAGGTGCCTCTTACAGGACTCAGTTAGGGACTCTGCACAAAACACTCAGAAGAGAATGTGCCATTCTCCATTTTATAACTGTTACCCCAGTGGTTAGAGCATGCACCGGGGATGGGAGGGACCCAGCTTCAGTTCCCCCCTTTTTCTGCCAGAGGGGGAGAAAGACAGGGCTTGCCGAACTCTCTAATTCCTGAGCTAAGGAATATTCTGATAGGGGACCACCCCCCATGCTCTCCTGTTGACTTCCACTGTGGACAAATACTTATAAAGTTATTGGGCCAAAGCGGGATTCTGTAATCCAGTGGTTCGGGCACCCATTTGGGAAGTGGGAGACCACGAGTCCAGTCCAGTTCCTCTGTTCCAGTCACTCCTTCATGAGTTATCTAGAGTGCAACAGCTGCTATAGGAGAGACTGAGTAAGGTGCACATGACACTATCACACAGCTCAATGTTTAGAGAACTCTCTTCAGAGGTGGGAGACACCCCCCGCCCCAGTCAAATCTTGCCTCCACCTCTGGGGGTGGGAGGTGGAAATGAACGTGGGGCTCTCACATCCCAGGTAGTGCTTTAACCACGGAGCTAAAAGTTATAAGCAGGGTACCACCATCTTCTCCAACTGGATTTTTGAATGGGACCTGAACATGCCCCATGCGGTCCCAACCAGTGCTCCTGCCAAATGTTTACGTCCATCCACGGAATAAATTTTGTTCTGTGCGCCTATCAGGATGGGGGGATGAGGGGGTTCAGAGTGTGGGAGGGTGGTCAAGGCTGGGGCAGAGAGGGTTGGAGTGTGGGGGTGGGGGCAGAGATGAGAAGATTGGGGTGTGGGAGGGGGCTTAGGGTGGGGTGAAGGGAGTGAGGGCTCTGGCTAGGGGTGAAGGCTCTGGGATGGGGCCGGGCATGAGAGGTTTGGGGTGCAGGCTGCCCTGAAGCTGCAGGAGAGAGAGAGAGAGAGAGAGAGAGAGAGCAGCAGCTCGGCGCTGGATGAGATGAGCTTCTCCCCTGCTGCAGCAGCTCCGGTGGGCTTGGGCTGGGCCAGGGGAGGGGCTCCTCTCCTTGGCTGCAGCAATTCCGGTGGCTTTGGGCTGGGCCAGGAGTGGGGCTCCTCTCCCCAGCAGCTCTGGCAGGCCTGGGCTGGGCCAGGGGAGGGGCACCTCTTCCCCCACCCCCGTATGGCCCTTGATAGCCTGCTGTTTGGCCATGTGGCCACACAACTTACAGTGAACTTAGTTCACAACATTAAAACAGTGGATTCTCTGTAACTTGAAATCATTAAATCATGATTTGAGGACTTCAGTAACTCATTTAGAGGTTAGGGGTTTATTACAGGAGTGGGTGGGTGAGGTTCTGTGGCCAGCATTGTGCAGGAGGTCAGACTAGACAATCATAATGGTCCCTTCTGCCATTGAAGTCTCTGAGTCTATGAACTGCATTATTACTGCAGTAAGCTATTACTTCTTCATTACATACTGTTAGGCTGTAACAACAAACTAACCAACAAATGCAAATGTATTGACTGGATATAAAATTAAGTGCAGAAATGTTTCAATCTCCTGAGTGGATGCAACAAAGATTTACAGATACACTGTAGGACTGGCCAACTGAGGAAAGAAAAGCAAGTGCGCTATCCCAGAGTAGAGATGTACACAGGCCTTGGCATCTAGCCTTGCTTTTTAAACTTGAAGCTTGACAAGCAGTATTTCTCCTATGATCTGGACAGGTGGCAATCTCATCACAGACCATTTGCCAGCATTACCACTGTCCTCATTTAGACTTTACATCAAGTCTGAGTGAGCCCTGGCTTGAAATCAGACTTTTGATGTCTGTAAGCAATGGCTAATTCCTAGTTTTTATTTTTAAAGAAACTAAAATATTACATAAACAAACATTATTCAATTAAAATTACACAGAGACTTTTTGATGAACAGCAAATGTGCAACAGAGAGCCACTTGTAAATGTATTGGAAGTAGATTGTTGAATATGAAATACACTGATTTTTGTCCTAAATAGATCAGCAAGGCTGGCAAAGTACATATTACAGAAAAGCACAATTCTTCAGTACAATACATTACCAAAACTGTTTTGCTGTTTATGTGTTTAGAAAAACGTTTGCTGATTATAATTATTCAGTTAGACCAACTGAAGTCCTAAATTGGAAAAGCAGCTCTGTCCAAGGTCGCCTCTGTTGTTTCCAAAAATATCTTGAAACAAACGCAAGAGGGGCACTTTGTTGGATGTTATCTAGACATATATAGTTTCAATCAAATTCTTCAAGAAGTGTCAGAATAAAAGTTGAACATTTGTTTGACATTGCCAAGTCACTAGCAAGTGAATCCCTTTAAAGGCTGAAAATAGCTTTGACAACAATGGTAAGGACTATAAGATGTCACCCCCAACTTAAAAATATTAAAGTTGATGTTATGCAAACTGTAAATATTTTATAAATACGTCATAAAAAAGTACCTTATATGTAAGTTGACCTTTTTTAGCCAAAAGCTGGGAAGGGTTACCACGTTGTGTTAGTGATATTGGGAAAACTTTTGTGATGATATTTACAATTTAAGAAAGCTTACTATGTACACAGTTAATATTTTATGATTAATCTTTCGGCTCATGCAATTTAATCAACCTCAAGAAAAACTAGGCATTCTTAGCTCTATACAGAAAGAGTATAAAGTGTTGTGTTTCACATGGACAGATTGAAAGTCCGGTGTGGTCAATGTGAAAAAAACATCCTTAAAGGAATAAGAACATAACTCTTAAAAAAACTTATTTAGTATGCCACACTCCAGCTTCTTGTCATCTGAGAAAAGTTCAAATTGCTCTAATTACAAGTTGTGGAAGCTGTCTTCTTGGTGAGCTTTAAGCCTGAGATGGTCATTTGTCATTGTCTGAGTTAATGAATACCTCATTTTCATTAATGTCCTCAAGACAATAAATGAGTCTCTAAAGATTTTCAGGCTGGCTCCTAGAGGTACGAAAACAATCTATTCCTATTTCCTCTAGTGATAACACAGAGAAATCCTTAAAGATTAAAGGTGTAATGTTAATGTAAAATATTACTGGACCACATTCTCAGCTGATATACACGAGAGTTGTGACCTGGCTGTATTATATTTAGTAGGAAGCAATTCAATGACACCATTTTAATCTTTAAGGCTTAAAAAATACATTTTTACACAATAAAAATATGGCAGACTAAAGCAAGTTTAATACAACGATTTACAAATAAATTGTAAAACATTAATTGCATTGAAAGCAATAGAAGAAAGTTCAGCATTTAGAGAATGTACAATTTAAAAGTCAGTTGATCACCAATATCCAATATGCATAATTCTCACAAAATTTTAAACTTCTCAAATCTTGGGTCAATCAACTCTTGCTCACTTAATTCTTCATTTATGGACCTGACATTTCCATTTGCAACAGCCATGTGTAAACATGTTACTGTCCATATAATGCTCCATTGGAGTAAATCAAATAAGCTTCTGAATTTTTCACTTAACATTTTATAGCCTCAGATGTTCAATCATTAAATAGATTTTTAAAAAATAATTTAATAGAAATACAAATGCTTTTAAACTGTATAAGATCTCACTTAATCCAATATCTTATCTGTTTATTCATCTTCATGCATCATTTGCATAATTTAAAAACAAAACATTACTTGGCCAATTTCTGCATGATTCCCTTATACATCTATATTATTTGCATAAAATGCATGTGTTTGTGGTTCATCATTTGTAAAATAATGAGGACAGTTTCCTCTGCATTCAAAGGGATGGGAGCAGTCAGAGAGAAGAATTTATCTTTAAATATTGGTCAAATCCTGTTTGCCCTACTCCTGTAGACCAAACTCTTCTCAAGGATTAGCTTAGCCAAAGTGTCTAGGATCTGGCTTTATTATATTCCAAAAAGAGAGGCTGTGCCATTGTTACTGTGTTAATAGGTGCTTTTAAAAACCTCTAATAGTTGCAATCAAAAGCTTAAAAATGTGATTTTATTCCGTACTGACTGACTTGAATAGGACTCTGCGCAAACATACGTTCTGCCTCTGTGCATCCAATTGCAAGATCAGGGCCTTAATCCATTTGACAGATACTGATTCTGATTTCAGCAGAGTTGCAGCTACCCTGAAGGGTTTTGTTTCATTTTCTTCATGGCTATATTATATGTTATTTGCATTGCTCTGGGAATAGGATTTTGTTAAACGGATATGTTTGGATCAAATTTTCCACACATTTTGTAAAAATAATGTTTTTCTCTAACCTAAGAACAATGGGGAAAATTCTTTTATTTTCTTTTTTTTTTACCATTCATGGAAATAAATATTTCCATTAAATAAAATAAAAAGCAGTAGTTTAATTTTTTTAAAGAATAAAGTCAAACATTGCAGCATTGTGTTACTGTATGAGAACCTGACAGTGAAACTGACCAGACATCAACTACAAACTAAAGTCATACAATTGGCCTCTTTTTATCTTTCATGCTGAGAAAAACGTAATTAAAAGACCTGATATTTATTAAAGGTGTACCACTTTAGTGGGAGTCTTCGAGCAGGATCAAGACTATTATTTTAGGCAAGAATATATATTTTTAAATTTATTCTTCTGAAGTTTTACACTGTCCCTTTAACTACTGATGTTTTGTCAGGAAAAAGAACATAGGGCTAACTCTATCAGACCTTACTGTGGCAAAATTCCAATTGAAGTCAACAGGAATTTTGTCAGAAGGACTGCAGGATTTGACCCACAATTCCTTGCTGATTTTCTCTCAATTATGTAGGAAATTTTTTTTTGCCTCTCCTACAACCCTGTGCTTCTAATGGGGCATTAAGTTATCATGGCCTCAATTACTTACAGTACTTCCTGGTTTGTATACCAAAATCACTGAAAGCAGCACAGCAGAGTTATTTGTGAAAAACCGTCCTCCGCCATGTTTTAGTTAAAGATAGGTTAGCGATGGTGTCTGGAAACTGCTGCTGCAGAAGAAACATAGGGAGCACAAGAGCAGAATAACTGTTTGTATGGGTCACGCATTCAGGATCCATAAGCCCTTTCCTCTTCATATTAAAACAACTTTAAAATAGGCCAAATTTTGAGACTACTTAACTACTTAGGTGTTGCACCCTGAAGCTGATACCTTGAGAAACAGACACCCCCAAAGCTGATCCATGCAATGCTTCTCTACTGGAACATTCATATGTCCAAGAAAATTGTTGCATTCTGCTACCCTTCTGAGGCTGGAACAAAGACCAGAACAGAAAGGCAGCTGAAGAGTTAACACGGTTTCTTCAGTAGGATACCTGCTGATATAAATAACAGAGGACATACGGAGAACACTTTTTTTAAAAAAATTTAAATCTGAGCAAATACAGCGCTAATGAAAGGTGCCAGATTTACAGGCATCAAGTCTGTAGTTCTTGTTATCCACAAAGCAGATACAAGAAGGCAAGCTTCCCACCCTCTGCCATGCCAATGTTGCACAACCCTCTTCTGGTGGGGACACCTATGATGATAGGGTAGCTTGGTCTCCATGGCCTTATCTATCCTATGCCTACCTTGCTGTTGAGAATGGCTACAGGGTTGCCAAAATTTGCCAGCTGCCACAGTGATTTAGGAACTGGCCTGATACTGCCAACTAATTATGCATACTTAACTGAGCTGAGGACAGCCTCCAGGTAGTAGTGACTTTCAGCTACTGCTGATGTGGGCCAGACATGCAACAGTGATCTAAAGGTGATAGGCTCTGTATCCCATTTCCAGTTCCCTAGGCCATCTGGTCACCCTAAGAACAGATTTTCTATTACATATTGAGAATGATACTATCCATTTTAATTAATCAGGGCATTCTCACAATGAGGACTCTTTTTAACTCACTGAGCTGTCACTAAGTAACTGTTTCTATTATACTGCACCTTAAGCTACAGATGTTTGCAGGACTTTCTTAAGGAGACGGCCTTAATAGATTTTATATTTATTAGGATAATTTGTGCCAAAACATTTTTGAGTTGCTATTTTTTTAGAACAAAATGTTAAGGTCTGAACTGAACTAGGTTTTTCTTCAGGTCTTTTTGTACTTTATGTCTACCAAAAATTTAACTTATTTAAACATAATAAAATAGAACTATAGAGCTCAAGCCTACAAACACTTAAGCAGGTGGACAGCTTTACATATGTGAATTGCTCAATGGTACTAATCACGTAAGTGCAGTTATATGTTTATAATATAAAGTGTTTGCAGATTGAGCCATTTGGGGATATTCTAATATTTCTCCTCTGTTAATGCTCTAATAGAAGCAAAATGGTAATTTCTTATATTGACCAAACAAATGAGCATGTGAAATCCTGATGATAAAAGTAGTAACTGATTGGTTATGTAACAAGCCAAATAAGTTTGCTCATGCCCATTTCTGATTTCCCTATTCATAGTGCTTACTCATTTGGGAGTTGTCTGTAACTCTTGAAAAGGACATCCCTTGAATCAATGTTAAACTTGCATGACAAAACCATGCAATGCTATGGAACACAAACAGCCTTTAAAATTGGATTATTTCCTGATTTAATTCTGGGTAAAGATAGGTTTAAGAATAGCAGCCATGTTAGTCAGTATCCATAAAGAAAGCGAGGAATACTTGTAGCACCTTAGAGACTAACCAGTTTAAACTGGTTAGTCTCTAAGGTGCTACAAGTATTCCTTGGGTAAAGATAGGTACTAGTCTCTTGAATCAATGTATGCAGTTGGTCCTAGTAACTGTTAGAAGACTGATGTTTTAATAGGAAGAAATTTTTAAATGTACAGAAACACAGAATTTCACTGACAACATTTTTTTTTTATTTGGATCGTCACAAGTAAAAGGCAGGTGATTTTCCACGTTGTATTTGTAATTTCATTAGGTAGCCAGCTAGACTATTAATACTAATAGAGCAAAAGATAATAAGCTCCTTCTTTGTAAATTACCAGTAGAAGAAATTAACTGTCAGAATCAGTAAAAGATTTTTGAATGCTCCTCTCAAATCACTAACTGATTGGAAAAGCCACTGAACAGAATCCATTATACCCGCATTAAATGCCCTCTTATATAAAAGCTAAAAATAACTAACAGCTTTTTAGTTTTTCCAATTTTTTCTTAGAGTAATTATGATTTTCTGCTTCACTTCAGCAAGTCATTCTGATGCTATAAGAATGATGCCACACTAATTAAATCAGTGCAACCATCATCTAAATCAACTACCAGTAACTTGTTTTTAAAAAGAAGTGACTCTGCTTTCAGGATAACACTGAACAGAAAAAAAAATTACATCCAGTTCGACCTGTACATTACTCCTGTAGTTTTCAAAAGCATAACTCCTGCACAACTGGCAATACCTTATAAAAAAGAGATGTCTAAATGATTTAGTGAATAACCAATGTGATTTTAGGGTTTGGGATTTTGTTAAGTACTAGTTTCATGTACATGTCCCTCCCTCATCCTCTCCCCTCCCTGCTTTTCTGTGGCTTTGGAGCATATGTTCTCCTTCACCACTGCACATGACCCCTAAGGAATCCAAATGCCCCTTTTCTGGAGATCATCCCAGGCTCCCCCTAATATATCTCCTGTCTAGATGGCCATGCTATTCCACTGTTGATGACAAGCATTCAACAAGATGCCTATAACCCTTCCTCAAAAGGCCAAGTATGTAACTCCCATAACTTTCTTCAGCTCCATTTGGCACTAGAGCACTGTAAATAAATAAGTAATAATTAATAAATACTGGGCTAGCAAGAGAAGAACCTAAAGATATTCCTGGAACTGGGTTTCCCCATTCCACACTGTCTGGTGCCATTTTGTTGAACTTGCCCCTAGCACATTGTTTGATGCAATTCCAGTCCAGTGCCTTAACCTTAAGACAATCCTTCTTTCGCCATGTAGGGCACTCAAATTGTGGAAGAGGCACATGGTAGTAATGAGACATGCTCTCCCAGCTGCCCGTATATCTACCTAAGCTCACCCCCTACACAGCAGGTGTCCCGCCAAATCCAGTGAAAATCTGCACAGGAGTTAATGCTGCTTAACCCTTTGCAGCTTCTACCTGTTCTTGGAGGGAAGGTCAGCATGTAGCTGTGGAGAAAGAGTGCCTTGAGCTATCCTGAAGGGGAAAGAGGAGCCAAGGGGCAGGGCCCCACATGGGGATGACATGGGACAGTACCCCCATCTTAGGGTTGTGTGGGATCTGAAGACTTTGTTTTCTTAGCATGGCTTCAAACACATTTTGTTGCCAAAGGGAGAATTTGGAAATAACTCCGTGAAGTGAATCTGAGCTTTTCAAACGCCTTTTTCCTGTAAGCTCCAGCAAGCTGCTTGCCTTTAATAATGACTGTTCAATTACTTCTCTCAACTAAAAAAAAACTTTTACAAAGACACTATCTACCAGATTTTATTTTTCTTCTATTTCTGTTAAATATATTTAATGCAAATGCAGATTAGGGAAAAAGCAGCAAGTGTATGTATAGTTAAATATCAGAGAAGACTAAAATACTTGTTATAACCCAAGTAACACTGAAGGTACTATTAAAAATTAGGTCAGTTTTATTTCAGAGGACAGAAATTTCTAAATGGCTTTTCTACAGGCCAAAAGAAACTAAGTAAAGCAGTAAGAATTTTGATCTTCATGACATAACTCTATAGTTCTAACCCTTCTCTGTTTGGTCAAGGAGTGCACAGCAAAAATCAGGAGGGGTGAGGGAGAATTTCAAGCCATTTTTGCACTCCTCTGATCCTGGGCCAGCTGTGCACCAGGTGGGTCCCCTGATGTATCTGAGAACAGTCTGAAGGCCACCAATGATCTCCAGGGGTCACTCTGACAACTAGTCAGAGTGCAGGGAAGTCTTGCCCACAAACACTTTTCCATATCCTAATTTATGCAGGAAGAATTGGGCCAGATCTACTTCACTAGAGGACTGCCCCTACACTGGGATGATCCTCCTGTGGGCAGCTCTTACTGCTTTAGAATCATGTTGCATAAATACAGCAGCACAAAGCTGCCCCGGTGCAGGGGAAACGCTAGGCCTGTGTTTCTTACTAGGCCCCAATTTATGTTTTCATGAGGGTAACATACAACCACAGGACGAAGTTAGAAGACAGCACATATTTAAAAAGAAAAAAACAGGAAAAGCTCAGAATCCAAGTAACTATTCTCAACTCCTGCTTCTGTCTTTGTGCCAGTGAAGAGTCCTCTGGCAGCACAATCAGTTTACTTAAATTGTGTAAGGAGATAGAGGGATTGGGAGTGGAGTGTGCAGGGTGTGTGCACCTTTAGCATGGCATGGAGCTTGGTTCTGCAATGGCTCCGTGCTTACCAGCACATAGGGAATGAATTGGGGCAAGGCAGGAAGGAGAGGGCCAAGCTAGGAAATGAGTGGACCACCCTGAACAATGTAGTGTTAGGGCTACAGTAGCACCTGAAGAGCAGCTCTACCAGCTTTCTATGGCCTGGGGAAAGGATTCCTTTCCCGTTGGTTTCTTTGGGAAGATCCATAGACTTTACAGTGAAATTCACCTCAGTGCAGAAGGCACACAAGACTCTCCATATGACTTAAGCCGTTAACCTGGCACTTAAATAATGTTGAGGGCGCTCTGCATGGGAGTTAATTTCAACCTTATATTACCCATGAAAATAAATAATTCAAAAGTAACTGATGTAGAAACAGTGAGAAAACAAAGCAATATTCAATTGAATGATCTGAGGAAATGACGAGGTAAGAAGCAGGAATTCTAAACGAATTCATAATACCAGCCTATCCTCGCCACCTTCCTGAATGACTTGACCAACTGAAGTTTGATTTTGTTGCTTTAGAAAACACTCTCTCTTACATTCCATCAGTTGTTCAAAATCCCGCCACATTTTAGCTTGCTTCATATTTGGTCCATGACTTTCCCGCACAGCTTTTTGTTTCTCTCGTAGTTTCTGTTATCAACAAAGTTATTTCAGATTTTTTGATAAGTTAAACATGACACACATTAGTTTACATAGATAGCTTAATGTGAATAAAGAACATTTCCTCTCCCCTTAAACATTATTAATATTCAGTTAAGTTAGAAAACATTCCTTGTAAATGGATATGCAGCATTCCCTGTAGAGTCTTTGACGTGAGTGCCTTGTATGATTTTATTGCAGCTCCTTGAAAATAACACCCCATTTTTTATATAGTGTGACGTTACCCTACTGTGTTCCCAATTTCTCTGTAGGGAGTCCCATTTGTTTTGTAAAAGTTTATTTTAAAAAAATCAGTTCACTTCCAGACTGAGACTTTGCATATCAAGTTGCAGCCTATAATGGATTCTGGTCATGTAGTTATATATGAAATTAAAAACTTTTAACATGAGAAACTGCAATTAATTCTCAACTGTAGTGACACAAACTTGTAAAATTCACTCACAAACTGACTCAGAGGGAAAACTAGAGAGGTAAAAGAGGACATTTTGGTTGAAAAAAATATGGTGAAACCCTTCACGAGCCTGAACTTCACATGCGAATAAACTTGGACAACAGCTTTTATTAACACAGCTACACTGAAGATGTCATTAGCCTTTTATAAAGATGAGACTGACAGCTGTAAAATTTATTGACTTCAACAGGTTGCTTTATATACAACTTCAAATTTGAACTGGCACAGTTTGTTATATCTATGTTTCAGTTTCTTATCCAAATGGTTTACAGGCAATGTGCTGTTATGTTAAACTGTTTGACTATCTTTTACAAGAAGCTCATGATATGCTCTGTAGGAAATCAAACTCTGAAGAGTAAGTGTGATATCTTTTCAGGGGATTCATTACTGCTGCTAACAGTAATGGAGTTTTCTCTGTGTTCTGCAATATGCTTTTTAAAATGATGAACACAGTTTTGAACGTTGAATCAAATAAAAGTATGAACTATAACATGTTTGTTCAAGTGAAAAAACCCAAATTCATCCTTACCTTCCCAAGGTTCTCTTGTTCAAGGATCATTCGTGTATATTGTTCTCTAAAAAAGGGACATAATGAGTTACAATTTTAATTAGTTCTAAGTAATAAGACAGATTAACTCTACAGGTGGGGAAAAAATGAAAAGTGGTAGAAAGTTTACAAGTACAGTAGACTCTTGATTATCCAGGATGATAGGGAAAAAATTAATCCTGGTTAATAAAATCCCAGATAATCACCATCCATAGGAAATATGGGGAGGAGGGGGGTTGGTTCACCAGCCACCCTGCACCGGGGGAGTGGGTGTTGGTTCACTGGCTGCCCTGTGCCCTGATAGGTTTTGGGGGTTTTTTTGTGCTTGGGGCGGCAACAAAGCCAGAGCCGGCCCTGCGAGTTACGCGTATTTTTTTGACATCCTGGTTAACCCAATCCTGATAATCGAGAGTCTACTGCATAGTCAGGGTGGGGACAGCATCAAAATTTAAGGGCCCCTAAATAAGAAAGTCAAAAAAGCAAGATGAAGAAACATCTTTATCATCAGGCTTCATGGCTTCTTTGACCCCCATAATTGTGCAGTTGGCATAAAATGTTATTCACGAATGGATACAGTCACTTAAATTTTCAGAGCAAGTTTGATTTCTGGGGTTCCCCATGTGAAGTCTGGGTGCATGGCCCCTCCCGAATAATGCATGGTTGAGATCCTTTTTAATACAGCATTAAAGTTACCAGTATTCTGAGACTGCTCAGTGCCATACTTCAATACAAATGTCCAAATCCAGACTGCGTCACTCATGAGAATAGTGTCACTGGAGCAAATGGGAAGACTCAGGAGTTTAAAATGGCCAGTATTTGGTCTCATGTTTGACAAAACCTAACACTGCTGGCCTGATTTTCAAAAATGCTGAGCACCCTGCAGCTCCAATGGATTTCAATAGGAACTGCTGGGTGTTCAGCTCTTCTGAAAATCAGGGTTCTTATTTAGGTGCCTAAAGATAGATGTAGGAGCATAACTCTTGACACCCAATATTAAACATCTTGGCCTGTTGCTGTCATCGGTGGATGAAGCTATTCTCTTGATGCTGTCAAGTTTTACATACACTATACATATAATATGCAAATCATATATTCTGATATGCTGTTATGTCCTTATTTACATATTTTTCAAATTTAGGTGATATATTAAGAAACAACATGCTCTCTTGTAAGAGCCAAGTGTGATGGTGTGTACAAGTACATTTGGCTGCAGAGGATTTGAGAGTTTACGGAACAGAGAGTGGTTCAAATATCTAAAGAACTTTCAAAACTGCTCAGCATGGGGAAATCCTAGTTTCCAAAAGGATAAAACACATCAATAAACCAAATTAGGTTGTGCTAGTCAGCTAGTATTAGACAAGGGTGGAGGATCTGCTGCGATGCAGATTTTTCTATACATTCCCCATCCCCACTGATTACTCTATCTTTGAGCTCCAGTACATTCTTTGAGCTCCATGCCATCTGCTCCTGGCTCCTGCTCTCTCAGCAGAGTACATGTGTCAGCGGCCAGACAGGGTGTGGCTGGAGCATGTTGTGCTCTGCTAACTCAGAACCATTCTAGCCAGTGTGCAAGTCAGAACATGCATGAGGCTGCTCTAAATTGTGCTAGGAGCCAAACTGGTCCTGGCTTTTCCCATCAGAGCAGAAAGCCAACTAAAATCTCCTCCTTCTTATTAAGCTCACTGGATGTTACTCAGGTACAACTAAGGACCTGGCTCCAGGATGTGTTTGATTGATTTGCAATAAACAGCTTTACTTAAAACAATGATAAAAAATAAGAACTCATTTTCATGGTAGCCTTTTTCTTTACTATTTATAATGATGACTGCAATGAATGCAACTTAATTAGAAAAAAGCCCCCACCTTTGTTTTTAGAGAACAAAATTAACTTTTCACATTCCTTAGTACTGACTGTATGGAACAGAGAGTTTATATCTAATAAAGAGCATCAGAATTAAGACTTTTTTGTTCAATATGTTATTAGGAAAGTGTGTTCTATTTATGGTTCATATTAGCTCTATTTACATTCCAGTGCTCAGTGAAAATACATACACATTCTGATAGGAGGTCTAGAAACTCATTCTCTCTCCCTATTTTGCATTTTGTAAATATCTGCATATCAAAGCCTTCAGTACACTTAAAAATGTGAACACTTGCTGAACTCACAGAAGGTCAAAATAAAATGTTTATATTTTCAGAGAAATGGTTACCTTATCTAGCGTCTTTTCTCATAGTTAGCAAAGGTTCAGTGAAACAATGAGAGCAAGAGAAGCGGCAATGCTCCACTCAAGTCTTACTCCCAATGCCTGGAATCCCATGACTCCACTTACCATGTTCCAATTCCCGCATTTCCCCTACTGGCTCCTCAATTTGCCCAATCACAGTTACATGATTCCATGAAACAGTTATAGACAGACGACAGTAGTGTTGGCCATGTGCCTTGCACTTTCCATACACAGTGGAAAATGCAGTTTCTGCCCAAAAGAGCATCCAGTCTTATCAAATATAGGGACAGCTGAGTGGTGGAAAGGGTTACAACATACAAAGACATTAGGAGATGAGACACATTTGGAGGTTGGTTTGTGTTTTTATGTTACATTCACTAAATTCTCTTCCCCCTCAACTTGGCCCTCTCACTTGTCTCCTACACCAATTCCCAGTTTCAGTTCTAATGTACTAATAACAGCCGCTCTGTAGAACATTCGAGTTCTTCTCTACACATAAGTGACTGGTTATTACTATTAAATATTTATATTCCATTAACACCCACTTGTGTCTGCTGGGATGGATGGTATCAGGAGGGTACAAGGAGCAACACAGAATTCTCCTATGGAGCACAGGCACTTTTCCTTTCAAGCACCAATACTAGTGCTAGCTATTACATCAGACTGGCAAGAGCTGGTCAGGTGATGAATTTGCTGCTTCAGTGTGCACTTGCAGGAACCCCTGGAGGAAATTTGTCTGACTCTCTGTCTGACTCAGCCAGATTTCCTCTTTGGGCTTGGCTGCAGCAAGACACCTCTGCGTCCATCTCCAATAGGAACCTGGAGTTAAAAGCTACTGTCTGGCCTATAGTCTCTGGCCTATAGTCTCCAACGCAAAGAGAAATGGTTTTGGTATGTTTGAGAGAACTCCTGGGTATACAACAATATTTTTTGGCTGCAAGATACTTATTTTTTAATATTATAGTATTTTTAAGCTTAGATGGTGAATTCCTTTTTCCAATTCAAATACCAATAAAAAAAAATGTTTAACTTCAGGCTCAGTTTATAAAAATCCTCTGAATTAACACACAAGAGACAGACAAGAACATTTACCTAATTGCTTTTCTTCTGTCTTGTGGATCTGGGGAAACATACGTCTTCATCTCATCTTTAGCACGTTGAAGTTGTACTTCTAGATTCTAAAAAGAAATACATAGCATATTTTAGACATATGCCATCTTCCCTATTTAAATATTCTCACCTACACAAGTTTAGGCTTCTCTCTTGTGCAGTTACCTTTTTCATGCAGTTAGTATAACGATAGCAGCTTTCTTCCTGAATACATTCCTCACGCAACCCTTTTACTTCCTGCAGTATGAGAACAATATATTTTATTGGGCAATATTCTTGAAAGTCCCCAGCAGACAGACTATTATCGTACAAAGTACAACCAGAAATGTTGAGGGCAACATCCTTCCATCATTTTGTGTGCAGAATTCTGACCACAGTCAATAACCCCCACATTCATGTGAATTAGTAATTCAATTCCCTTCGCTTATTGTGCAAAGCACTGCTCGCTGCTTTGGGCTCAAAATCTTTGAATTCTATAAAGATTACATCCATTTAAATTTGAGACATTCTGCACTCATCAGTCCTGAGAGAAGCTGCATAAGAAACTACCAAGAATTAAAAAACATATTTAAAAGATTTCTTAATCAAAATATTTTAAAATTCTGCATCAGCAAATGAAGGTAATAATGCACATCACCATGTACTTTTCAGTCCCTTAAATGTTGAAATCATTTGGGTTTTGCAGTATTAAAACTCCTTTTAAAATGGTAATGAAAGAATAAAAAAAAAAAATCCCTTTGGCTCCTTAAGTGTTTTTGTCTAGACTTGAATTTTCAGTCTTGTTCGAACATGTTAATCGATTACCAGTTAACATGTTTAACTAACATGATCATAATTTCTAACAGACACTTCACAGATATTTTCCTGGACTCAAATCCTAGCTCTTACGCATGTCATAAGTGTTTATGGCCTGGAACAAATTTGTAAAATGTCTACATAAGAAAGTACAATTATGTTAACGAACACGTTAATTGACAAATCAATTAATATGTTAGAATAGGACTTAAAATTGAAGTCTAGACAAAACTGTTAGGGGTGGTCTCCAGAAATAGAAACTAGACCAATATGAGGATATTTAAACTAGTATATCTGCATGCACAGTATGGGACTGCACGGATTTAACTACATCAGTTTCTAAATTGATACAGTTAAAACAGTTCAAAACCTGTGTGTATACAATCCCTGGTTTTGGCCTGGTCTACACTAGGATTTTACATCAGTAAAGGTACACCTCTCAGGGATGTGAAAAATCTACACCCCCTGAGAGAGGTATCTATACTGATTTAATCCTCTGGGGCAGACAGTGCTAGGCTGACAGAAGAATTCTTCCGTCGACTTAGCTGCTACTTCTTGGGGAGGCGGATTACCTGCGCCGATGGGAGAACTCCTCCCATCAACGTAGGCAGTGAGTGTCTGCACTGAAGCACCAGAGCAGAGCCTCTGGGCTGCAGTTGCATTTTAGGCGTAAACCAGAACTTAGACATACAAGTATATGTTTGTATATTTATAAAAAGTGATGTCTGTAATCTATTCAATATGCAACCAGGCACATTTTATAAGCATTTTTAAAATTCTCAGGAAAAACAATTTTGCTGTATGCCTATGGAAAGCATCTGCTTAACAGTTCATTACATTTATCCATTAACCACTGGTTTTGTTTTGCTAATTTAGTGAAAATAGCATTCCAGTTACATAAACATTTGAAGATTTCTCTTGGTAATAACTCATTAACATTCAAACAGCCAAATGGTATCCTAACAGGTGCTACATGAGTGAGCAGGGATTCTGGCAGATGCATCTTCTGCAAAAAGAATTTTGCTGATCGGGACAAGATTACACTGGACGGGCCTGGAAGACCTACTCAATGCATTTGTTGTGCTCAAATAAGAGATGTGTACAACTCCAGACAGGCCTAGGCTCAGGATGTGTGGAGCTGGAAATGCATAGTTGGGGATAGCAAGTCACTCCCAATCTGTGTGCACTAGGGTCTTCCTTGTCCAGAAAGCAGGACATGTGTGTCTGTGTGTATCCCACAACAGGGGCATCATTCTGTGACATTTTAATGAGCAGTTTTATCCCTCCACTCCCCATCCCCTCTCTGGGACCCCCATTTTATAGATGGGGAACTGAGGCACGAAGTGGCTAAGTGACTTTCCCAAAGTCACACAGGAAGTCTATGGCAATGCAAGAAATTGAGCCTGGGTCTCCCACGTCCCACCAGTGCCCCACTCACTGGGCCATCCTTCCTCTCCAGAGCCAGAGTAAGGGGGATTTATCCCATAATGAATTGTATGCTTCAGAGAGTTTGTAAATATACAGTAATAACAATCTTACCTGTTCAAGTGTGGAGCGATTACTTTCTAAACCTGCTGCACAGCTGTCATACTGGACTTTTTTTTCATCACATTCTTGGGTTAACTCCTGGTGTGAAAAGGGCAAAAGGTCGTGTAAATGAAAACTTGAGTCTAGTAACTTAAGACACCTAAGCAATGTAAGTTCTTGTCAATCTCACACTTCAGCCTCAGCTATTGGCACACTCAGAGCGACTTACATAAACCAAGCAGACATACGAGTATAATTACAAGGATATCATTTCTAGCCCTGCATATTGGAGGATCAGTAGTATAAACTACAACATAACATACAAGTTTCCTTTTTATATTTATATCCAAAGTCTTTAACATGGTGGATTCAATTTCTGATTTGTTCACATTGTGTCAAAGGTTTTACTTGCTCTTTAAATATTAAGCTTACAAGATAGTTTAGATGATTAATTATGTTCCATGTAAAATCAATTTTGTCGACATTTATTTACTTTACAAAACAAGAATAGGTTGGCCTTTGCAGAAAGAAAGAAAAAATTGGTGTTGCATTAAAACTTTTTAGCAAACAATAAAAGCTGTCCTACCTCCCGCTACGAAGAAGACATATTGTTACTAAATCCCCCGTTTAGTTGTCCTGTATTTGCACACACGTTTGAAAATGATTCATGAAAAGAATGTGCCCAAATCCTCAGCTAATAAAAAAGGGGCAGAGCTCCATTTACTTTATTGGGAGTGGGACAGTTTACACCAGCTGAGGATCTGGTCGACACTTTTTTCCCCTCCACATCCCTGTAGCTTTCTAAAGCCAATGGATAAAATTGCCATCTTCAAGGATAGGAACACGAGACGGTACCGGTATGTTCTGCTACAACTGCTTAATTATGTTTTGTTTTGTCCTGATGTTATCATCACAATAGACATTACTATTGTGAGGGGAAAATCCTCAGCCTGATCGTATGGCTATATTGTTGATTTTTAAGAGTTCCAGACCCATTTGGCCACTTCATGTTGCAAACTGCTTTTCTCAATCAGAGTTTCACTACAGTTTACCTTTCTACACCTTCCAGCTTTCTTCCAAGTTGACTGTGGTCTTGTATTAGGTAGCAGAGGTTTGTAAATCATGTATATTTGTGGTTTTTGCCTTCCACACAGCTGTAAGGAAGGCTCTCATGTAACTAACACAATAGTGTTATTTGTTTTTAAAATCACTCTCTTTTCGTGGACAAAATCCCCAAGGTTCACAAATTGTTTAAATCCACAAGCAGGGGGGCTGGAACAATTTGTATAGTGGGGATGCTGAGAGCCATTGAACCAAACTATATAACCCTGTATAGAATGGAAACCACTTCAAGTCAGGGGGTGCTGCAGCATCCCCCGCACCTCTAGCTTCAGCACCTACATCCACTAGACAGTATAGACTTATACCACCAGAGGATCTAGCTCTTTGGATTCCAACAACAAAGAATAAAACTTAAGTAACACGCATATTGCCTTAAATTTTCATAGGGACCTCAACTCAGCCTCTAGATCTGCACATGCAATCAGTATTGGACACAAACTTCTGAATGGCAATTTACATACAGACTTATCTACAGACCTGATTCACCACTTGTGATATCAGTTTTATGCTGCTGTAATTCTACTGAAACCAAACACAGTTATATTGGTATAAATCTAGAGTAAAGCAGGTCGCTGATGTGCCCCTGATTTCATGGGCAAAACTGCAAAGCAAAATGTAGAGGCGATTTCTAAAAATTTGTCCCACTGCACAGACAGTTCACCTATGTCTATTACACAATATATTCCTAAACAGCTTTACTAACCTGGCAGTTCTGTCGCAACTGTCTCAATTCTTTGATAATAGGAGCTAAGCTTGACTTCTTATCTGCCACCATAGCATTCAGTTTTTTTACCTGATATATGAAGAAAAGGCATTACGTGAATATGCTATTAGTAAACAGTGAGAGTGTTAAGAATGGGATGGTAAAGAAAAGGAAGGGAACAATATGGAGAATAAACAGGTATGAGATGTGAGAAAAGGAGACAATCATATCTTATGTAAAATAAATGATAGGCAAATGATAATTAAGAAACATAGTACATTTTATAATAGGGGTATCATCACAATCTGATTCAGCTCTGCTCTCATGGTCTGAATTGCCTGTTTATTCTGTATAGGGTGACCAGATGTCCCAATTTTATAGGGACAGTCCCAATTTTTCGGTCTTTTTCTTATATAGTTTCCTATACCCTCCCATCCCCTGTCCCAATTTTTCACACTTGCTACCTGGTCACCCTAATTCTGTACATAGATGAATTCTGTCCTTTTGATTTTGCAACCTAATACCTTGCTTAGACTGGAAGTTACTGTGAATAAAGGTCTCTGATCCTTTTTAGCTCAGGTGTATGGCCTGTCAAACCCTGACAAGAACCTAAAAAATGCAAAAAGTTCTAGTCAGCTTCTAACATTACTTGCATATACTGATCTATAAGGTGGGCACAGAGACAATAGCTGCAAAGAAATATATATTAAAGAAGAGTATCAAATCTTCTACTGATATTTTATAATGTTCTTTATCAGGATAGATACAAAATGACACATATTTACACCAAAGTTAGTCCTCTCTCTCCAAGGGCAGGTCTACACTACCATGCAAGTGGATTTAACTTGCATCACTCAGGGGTGTGAGAAAGACATCGCCAGAAGCGACGCAAATTACAGTGATCTAAGCATTGTCCACACCGCCGCGAGGTGCTCTCTTGCCAACATAGCTTCTGCCTCTCCTGGAAGTGGAGTAATTCTGCTGACAGGAGAGTGCTCTTCCGTTGAGAGACAGCGTCTTCACAGACATACTACATGGTGTAGCTGCGTTCATGTAGCACTTCCAGTGTACACCTTCCCCAAGACTGTTTCTGAAAACTAGGTATTTTGTACAGTATGTCATAAAGAGGGAGGATTTCCATGAAAACAGGATCCAGTTCAATGCCCACTGAACTTAATGGATGACCTCACTTCAATGGAAGTTGTGTCAGGACCAATACGAATTGTAACCTAGAGTACAAAAACCTCTTAACAGGGATAGTTCTACAATGAAGAATTATAAAGAGGGACCACTGTGTGCAGTAAAGATAGGAGAACTCAAACATTTATGAGGTTCAAACCTTCAAAATCTCTTGCTTCCCAATAAACTTGTGTGATCCTCTTGCTTTCCATCAATCTAATTCCAATCCAATCGCTAGTCTTTCTCCTAATTTTAAACTGGTTAGACACCCAGCAGGTAGTCTCTCTCCTGGATTCTAACATTATATTTTCTGCAAATGTGCTGACAGGCTGAGGCTTCCCCTGACAGAAATACATATAAATCAATTTGAGGACTCAATGTTCCTCTGACGGGACATTCCAGAGCAGGAAATCCCTCTTGCTCTGGGGCTTCCTATTACTGGTTCAGCAACAATTAGGTTTTTGCAAGTATATTTATGATTGCTTTAGAAATAATTGTAAAATACTTTAGAAACTATTGTAAAATCAAGGAAGCCCAGATTTGATATCCCTGATATTTCTAAAGGAAAAACAATCAGGAAACATTGCCCATGCATGCACAGATACTTTTTAAAAAGGCATTCTTTGTACATCAAAAAGGGGCACACGCCCAATTTTACTAAATCTCTTCCAGGTCACCTTTGTATCTGTACATTGCCCACAAGTACATTACAAAATGTATTTCTACAAACATACATTGCATTTTATTTTAAAACCTGTGCCAGAAATGTTAATTCTGATTTTATTTTTTCTAAAATTAAATATTCAGCTTGCAAAAATACAATAGTTAAATTAGGCAAAATCACCATTTCAGACATGCTATCTAATGTTCGTCCCTTCATTTCATCCATCTCGCTCTTTGCTGCAGATACTCTCTCCAACTCCTCCTGTGTGTAACTGTATCCAGAGATACCCTTCTTGTCCTCAATAGCTTGCTGTGGACATAGGAAACAAATACAAAATGTGAGGACAGGTGCTGGCAGACCATGGAGCGGGTTCTCTAATGTAAGTGAAATATTGCAAAAACACTGAAAGTGAAGTTAAGTGCTGGAATCAGTTTATTTTAAGAGTGATGAAACTCTATGACTGTCATAGGAACTAACTAAAGTATCTGCCATTCTGTTCAAATGGTAGGTTATTAACTACTTTCTGCAAGACCTCTGTCTGGGGCTCATTCAAAGCCAACTCAAGTCAAAAGAAAGTTTCCCACTGATTTCAGTGGGTTTTGGATCAGATCTTCTATGCAACCATTAAATATATAAAAAGAGGGATGCCTATTTTGGAGGATGTAATCTGTAGTAAATATAGAAAATTCTATAAAAAAATAGTTTAACAAAACTTTACCTTTTCATTCACACAGTGATTACAGTAGTTGATCACTAAATATGCCAAGAAATTTAAGTTTGTAACACAAAATGTTGAGCAACAACTCAAGCAGTCGTGGTAGACTAGTATGTAGGGCATTAATTCTCTACAAGTGACACATATACCAACTCCAAGTGGATCAGTCTTACAAAAACCTCATTGAACTCTAGTGGTTTTAAAAACATTAATCTTATTATATCTACAGCCACTTTGGTGTGGAGCATTTTATGGGGTTTAATAGCTGTATGGAGTTAGATATAGGGTTTGCCTTTATTACCAAAAAAGGTGTGGTTTTTACTGCAGGATAACTAATGTACATTATCTATCTTTCTGTAAAATTCTAGTGCAATCAGAATGGATGTATATTCTCTGGAGACTTGTACTCAGTACTCATGCATATTCAGCTGCCTTGATTGGTGTGGGAAATCCTTTTCTTGTTGTTTAGTGGTAGAAGCAGAATTTGGCTAGTTTTCAATTTCTGAGTAATACATATTCTCTAACTTACTTCAGGAACCACTGTGAAGTACACTTGCTTCTTAATGCTTGGTGGTTGTTGCTGTTTTTAAATACTATTCCGTATCTCTGACAGCTTGTATCTCTACCTTATTGTTGATGAAGTAATTTTAAAGCCCTCAAAATATACCAAAGCTTACCCTCAACTAATTAAGGACCTTCTGTTGAAGTCAATAAAATTTTTGCCAATGACTTCACTTGAGTCCAGGATTAGGCCTGTTAGACTCAAGAAAAAAAAAGTAGAGCTTGTACTACTGTCTATAAGAAACTATTTCTAGTCATGAAATATGATAGCTGAGTATAACTGGCAGATTAAAACAATTCCTATACCAAGCATGCTTTATCAGTGTTTAGCTAATAATAGTAAGAGAGCTTTAAAGATTAAAACACATTAAAAAATTCCAAACCAATTATGTCCATATCATTGTATTGATGGTTATCAGTGTGGTAGTGGCTAGGACGCATGGGAATGGGAGAATTTTGCCTTACCAACTGTTGCTGAATAGCCTCATGACGTTGTTTTAGGAGTTCTTCTGTTCTCTGTAGTATACCGTACTCGGCTGTAATTTCTGCTATTTCTAGACGCTTCTTTTTATAAAATGTGTTCTTGCTTCGAAGCTTATTAACATATCGTTTAAACTGAAATGAGACATAACAGGGATATTTGTAATTTAATTTGAATGAAAAAAATGGCCTTATCACACTTTGTAACTGTATAAAATAAACTATCCTGTTCAGATAGCATTTAGCAGAGAATTGGAAGTCAGGACTCCCAGGTTCTATTTTCAGTTCTGCCAATCACTCACCATGAGACATCAGGAACATCCATTTCTCTATACCTCTGTTTAGCCATTTGGAACATGAAAATCAATCATTCATTTCTATTTACCTGCCCCACTGCGCGGCTAGAATGGCTAACTGATTTCTGCAATTTTTTTGTAGACCCTTGGATAATAATAAAGTTAATAGTATTTTGCACTTATATGAGAATGCCTTCCATCCAAGAACATCAAAGAGCTTTACAGAACTGAACAACATCCTTGTGAAGTAGATAATCATTATTATTCCCTATTACACTTTATAGATGGAAACTGAGACACAGAGAGATGACTTGCTCAAAGTGACAAGACATTTGTGTCGGAGTTGGGACTAGAACTCAGGTCCTCCACTATCTATTCATTGGCTTGAGTCACAAGATTGCCCTTCCTCTCCTAAGATGAAGTGGATAAGTATTATCATTAATGTTCCAGTTACCTCCGATTCACATCACCCTGGCAATTTAATTTTTTTAAAATTAAGAGTGCTATTTTTTGTTTCAAATTTAACCAATGAACACATAGGAATTACAGAGTCCTAGGCTCCTAAAACTCATGCTTCACGGTTTCAGTAAGCCACCTGCAGGGGTCAGGAACTGATTCCCCCACCCCCATGTATTCTAGGGAATATTTTTAAAAAAAGTCCTTTCTCTGAAGTATCAAGGATGGCCACATCTGGAGATGGGACATTGGATGGGGTTAACCAGGGCTCTGAGGTGGCATTAAGCATTCTCTCTCTCAGGTGCTTGGCTGGCTGGTTCTTGCTCACATGCTCAAGGTCTAACTGATCGCCATGTGTGGTGTTGGGAAGGAATTTTGCCCAGGTCACTTTGGCAGTAACCTTGAGGGTTTTTCATCTTCCTTGGCAGCATGGGATGCAGGTCACTTGCCACAGCTGTCTGAGTATATCTCATTTAATTTTTTCCCTGCCATTGCAGGGGCCTTGAGCACTGGTGCACTTTGGTTGGTGACTTCTAGTCTCTGCCTGTGGCACTTAACAGTCTAGTCTCCTGAGGGCTGTAATACTTTGGTCTAATTTTGGTTGTTGGGTTAATGTGCAGTGCTGGTGGTGGCTTGTGTCATACAGGAGCTCACACTGGTGGTCCCTTCTGATCTTAAACTCTATGATTTCTCAAGTATGATGGAAAAGGACAGAAAAATGCTACGAGAAAACTGAAAAGGACCATAGGGAATAGATTCTTAATTTTAAGTATTGATTATAAGTAGTTAAAATACTGATCTCTTTTAATGCCTCTTGCTGAATTGAAAGATATTATTGACTAATCATTTTTAACAAAAGGACAGGGCAGAGTAGAGTCAACTCTTCACTCCGTGTACCCAGCTGAAGGACTGTCATACATAGAACTATTATAAAAGGCGCACAGCTAGAATTAGTGAACAGGAGTTCAAATTTTTGCTTATTAAAAAGTAAAGCATAATAATCCAGAGCCTTGCAGATCATCACATTTACTTAATCCGTCTCTCAAGTCTTACGTGTTCAACTTGATATACCCCTGAAAAATCAGGCCCTAGGTGTCTCTTAAGTTAAACGCAGAAGAACTGAGGCTCTTCGAATTACTAATTTTTTTTTTAAATGTAGGACCTAAACTCTTTCTTATCCCTTAGTTTTCCCATTTATAAAATGAGGTTAGTTCTTATTAATACACTTCACAGGGATGTTATGAGGCAAAAATCATTGACATTTGTAAAGTGCTTTTAGATCCACAGATGGAGAGCAAAGAATTCAAAACAAATAAAATACGCTATCATAATTTAGTGTAAAACAGGTTTCAAAATGTTCAGCTGGGATAAAGTTATTATTGTAGAATTAGTGCATTCTGCTAACAAGGAATCACAAGAAAATAGCAGTCGTATTACCACAGATACAATTTAAAACTTTCTAAATTAAGATGCATGAAAGTATCTAGCTTGTGAGTGAATTTCCCAGTTGAAGAATAATGCATAAAACTGATGTGACTACAGCCTAAGAACCCTTAGAGTAACTATGTTCTATAAAAAGTGTCCTGGGCAAAATGCCCAAAATGAAATCCACCCTGTTCATCTGCCATCCTGTGCAATATCTAGGCCAAAGCTTTTTCTATCTTGCTATGCTCCAGAACTATTTTTAAAGCCAAAAGCTATAAACGTTTTTCGTGAAAGAACAAACCCACAAATTACTCAATGTGCTCTATGCAGATTGGACTGTGTGGCTTTAGAATACCATTTTACATTGTGCGTATTACTTAGGACAAGGATAGACAAGGTCACAAAAGTCACAGTACTAACAGTAAAGCAACAGTTTTGTTACAATAAAGACCTCAGTACAATTGTAATATTGTTGTTGCAAGTTTAACTAGCCCGTTAATTAGCAAAAGAAACATTTTATAACAGTCAATTCAAACACATCCTTTCAGTTTATACAGACTAGAAAAAATGTTACTGCTTGTGCAAACACTGAATTTTCTCTGGTTTTCAAGCTATTACAGAAGATACTTTGTTACAAAATAATCAGACATAATGCCAACTAACACAACACAATGTAAGAAAAACATGGAGTGCTCTTTTTTCTCTTGATGGAGCAGCTCCAGTGATATTTCATTTGGACAGCAGAATATAGTAAAGAATTATGTAAGAGAAGAAACTTTCTTCACATGTGACTTTAGACAGCTGTCAGATCTGAATGATTTTCTGTCAGTTTACCCCAGGGCTCAGAGCAAGCTATTATTCTCCTCGCTTCCATAGCTACTTTTAAGGTCTTGAAAATAGCCTGAGGGGGAGACACTGTATTTGCATATTCAATATTTTGCCAGGCATAATCTACTTAATAATGGAAACCAAAGGACCCTGTTGATTAAAGAACTGATTCCACAGATGTTCTGTTATTAGTGGACTGAGTCTGGGCCATAAAATAAGCCACCCATCCAAAAGCAAAAAAATTGATGAAACCTTCAGATAGGGACACGTGGACAGAGTTGCAACCCCATCCATTTTAGGACAGGCAAATCTGGCTCCAATATAGTGCAATCTCCTGGTTTATTAATGCATATTTTGGTTTTTACATTATTCTAGTACATGAAACTGCAAAACAAGATATAAGCAATGGTAGCAAGATGATAGTGTTCTATAGATGATGAATCAAGTAGCTTGGCAGAATTTCTACAGATGTAGTCTTCTCCAAACATAACACAGATTTAAAAACCCTCCTAAATCCAGGGCCAAATTCAGTGCTAGCTCAGCAGGTGCAACTCCATTTAAATCTAACTGAAAAGGAGTTCATGGCAGACTTACCAGATCTGTGGCAGCCCTGGTGCCCCCTAACCCAGCAGCCACGAATCAAACCAAGAGATCCCCAAAATCAGGGAAATTATGACTAGTCTAATTGCAAATTACCAATTCTTTCAAATGTGTGAAAGCATACTAGGGCATTTCAAGTATGTAAATGGTTGTTAAAAGGAGGAGGAAGGTTTTTTTCCTCTTAATCTCAGGATAGGACAAGAAGCAATGGGCTTACATTTCAGCAAGGGAGGTGTAGGTTGGTCATTAGGAAACACTTCCTAACTGTCAGGGTGGTTAAGCACTGGAATAAATTGCCTAGGGAGGTGATGGTATCTCCATCATTGGAGATTTTTAAGAGCAGGTTAGACAAACACCCGTCAGGAATGGTCTAGAGATAATTAGTCCTGCCATGATTGCAGGGAACTGGACTAGATGACCTCACTTCCAGTTCTATGATATTTGCAGACATACTTAGCATCTGCAGTGGCTTGCAACTCATCTTGAGCTGTGGGGGGAAAAAATCAGGCCCTTAAAGCTTTTATTAAAATATTTCATTTTACTCTGGTAAGAAGCCTTTAAGTAGCTATGTTTAGCGAAATTGCTTCAAAATTTTCCACCTTGCTCTTATATAGCACATTTCATTGGTAGATCTCAAAGCATTTTACAAAGGAGGTCTGTATCATTATCCCCATTTTACAGATGGGGAAACTGACACACACAGAGGTGAAGTGGCTTGCCAGCATCATTCATCCAGCCAGTGAGAACAGAAAGGAGTCCATTTTCCAGCAGTTATCTACTCATAGATCAGGTCATCTGTTCCCTGCATAGAAGCTCAGCAGGATTCATTTAGCATTCCTATGGATCTGTTCATTTCCAAAGACATTTGTCCACTAGTGAGCTTTCCATTTTCAATCAACTTAACATTAATAGTTAGTTAAACTTCAAAGATCAAGTGACTGGACAAGAACCATTTGCTGGTGCTGAGGTAACATTTAAAGTACACAAATTAGCCTTCTGACCATTGCTTGCTAGCCAAGTCAGAATACTGAGATACTGAAATTCTGAATGTAAGCAAAGAAAAATTTTGCTTTTCCACTTGATTATTTATATGGATGGATCTACTATGAAAGCCTGGTAGCTATGCTATAAAATGGACTGAATAGAAGTCGGACGTTGACCAGAACTCATAGTTCTGAGGCATGTGTGTACCTAGAAACCAAGGACAAATTAGCTATATAACCCTCACATTTTATTTAGAGATCCATGACGAGCACTATCACTTACCCCTGCTCTAGTGACTTCCATCTTAGTATCTAAAGGCACTGTAGAAATATTAATGTATGAAGTCTCACAACACCCTTGTGAGATGGATAAGTATTATTATTTTACAGATGAGGAAACTGAGTCAGAACTATTAAACTGACTTTCACAAGAACATACAGGAAATCTGTGGCACAACTGTGAATTTATCCCCTCATTCAGCACATGCTTTGCTGAACTGGAGCCAAAACTGAGATTTCCTAACTCTCAGTCCTACACTTTAACCACAAGACTATCTTTCCTTTCCTTAAAAGTAACACTTAAGTAACACATTCCCTTCATATGGTTACGTCACTTGGCTTTTGACCTAGCACCTCTTACAATTCTCAGTGTATTTGGGATATTTGATACAATCAAAGCAGTCCCAGAAAGGGCAGTATATCATAAACAGACAACATTTCTAAGTCTTTGATTTTAAAACATTTCTAAGTCTTTGTTTTTAAAGAGCTCTATTCTTAGGAACATAAATGGTTATCTTCATTCCCTCCTATTTTTTTGCTTCCTCTCTTTTTGTAATCCTTTCCCAAATGAAAGAACACTGGCATACAATATACTCTAATCCTCCATAAACTATATCCATTATATATACTATACATAGTTTAGGGCTTGATCCTGCAAAGTGCTCAGGATCTGACCTCAATCTTGCAAACACAAGTACATTCTTAACTTTAAGCACAAGCAGTTCCATTGACTTCAATGGCAATACTTACATACTTAAAGCTAAGAATATGCTGAAGTACTCTGCAAGATTGAGCCCTTTGCAAGCAGCATAATTCTGATTTATGTTAGTTCGGGTTTTCTTCTAGATGTCTTTCAATGACCAAAAGTATCAATTATAAGTTTAAACAACTCACAGAATTCGGTGTTTTCCATTAAGATCTTGCTTGTGGAATCATGTTATAAGTTTTTAGTTCTCAAAGTTGCAGAGAAAAAAGCTAAAGGCCCCAAAACCAGCAGGATAAAACAATAAAAGACAATCCAAAATATTTATTTAAAAAATCTCATTATTTTTAAGCCAATGCCATGATTTTTGAGTGCTTGGGATTATGAGTTTATAAACATGATGGGACGTATTCTATACTGATTTACCTTGGGCAGTTCCAGTGAAATAGGAAATGGTGTCAGTCTGAGCAGAACTTGCTCCACTATCAGGGTTAAGAATTTTATTTTCTACTTTATCATTAATACTGCCAATGACTTAATATTTATTAATTTTTAAATATTTAGTAGAGAAAGATCGTTCAGATTTAGCCAGGCACTAGTTTATTTGGATATCCTCTATCATATAAACAGGAAAAAGAACTAAAGAATGGAGATTTCACAAACTCCTTACTCCAGGATTAACAGAAGCAAACATTCAAAAGATGAAAGGAGAGGCTGTTTTTTTGGGAAGTGAGGTGGGGAGGTGAACAAATCCACAAATTAATCCCTTAGTTTTGTGGCAATCATTGAATGTGGTATCATGTGGGGATATCATTTTGGATGCATCATATTAAAAATATTCCTTTTTGCAGAAACTTAATGTAGAAAACAAGGTATTAAATGAGAAGAAAGGATTTTAGCAGCAGTTGTCTCAAGGTATCAAAAACCAACTAAATTATTAATAATTAAGAACACCTGGATAATATTAGGCGAGTCTAAATCCCAAAAATGGATCTTTTCTTTCTGAAATTAAAAACTGAATGCAGATTCTTAACAAGCAGTTTTGTTAATACTGGGACACTATCATTGTCTCAGTACGCCAGCCATAGAAAATCTTAGCCAAATCGGTGTACTGAGAATCAAGGAGCAGATGGTTAATTTTCTAACCAGTCCAAATAACATGATAAAGACCTTGCAAGCAATTAAAATTCAGTCAAAGTTCCTGGGCATGACAGGTTTTCAATAATCTCTGTGTTTGAGCCAGTATAGATATTTTTACATATGACTAATGACTCATATACTAAGGACAAACTTTTAGAGAGAAGCCAATTATTTTGGTATATTAAAAGGAAAATTATCCTACAGTCTGCTCATCAAACAGACCAATCACAGAAGTTCTTCATTAGTGTTGACTAGCAGTGTTGACTAAGATGTTTGCTGCTGGGCAGGAAGGGATATTACAGCAACCATCACTAATAATTTGTGCCAATCTGAATATATTTAATGAAAGAGTGTTTCCAGTTATCATGAAAACATGGAGATCAATAAGATAATGCTATATTCATGCCTGTTGGATGCTGAGAGAGCATTCGGATGTGTGAAGCTGTATTTTAAGTCAGACTCGCAGCATACATTTGCTTTCAGTGGTGGTTAATGTCTTACAGCAAGAGCTTTTGGCTTCAATAGCAATTCTAAAGTCTTGCTGTCTTTGTACTCACTGTGGGATTGACTGTAACATCCATTCTCCCTGTTTAATTTATTTATAGAACCTTTGGCAGAAAGGATTAAAACCTTTCTCAACATTTCACTTTGTAGTTAAGAAAAGAGACGGTTGCAGAATGGTGGAGAAAATATATCCCAGGTCCCTGCTTAAACGCATTAACACCTAAACTGCTACCTCCTTAATGACCATACTTTTTAAATTACCTATCTGGTATTGCTAACAGAAGTTTGTTTTTTGATGGATTCACACTGATTAGAACACTTCTGGGGCAGAATGAATTACAGTCAAAGGCCTCTTTTCTTCTTCTGATATTTGCAAACAAAATATTTCTGCTTGAGAGAGAGATTTGTATGTAAAAATAACTCACCAAACAAGCAAGTTGCTTAACTCAACTACATGTTTAAAAATCCATGGGATGTCCTAGGCTACATTCTCAACAACATGTTCTTTTCAACTTCATCCATTATGGGTGAACCCAGCTTTGATCCTATTTAATTCTGACACCCTGGGAACGTCTAGGCTCCTGGGGTCCTACGTTGAACTCTGAAAAGTACAATGTGCTGTGAAAAGAGCTAAAAATATCACAGGTTTACCTAGGATCACTTGTAATTGAACCATCTACCCTTCTAAGTGTCATAATTTGATTCCCTAATTTTCAGGATCTGACAGCTGCAGCTAACAGCTTGCCAGCTTTGCCCCTATGTTCATTGTACTTCTGGTTGAAATACTTAAAAGATTTCACAATCCCTGCAGCAGACCGACCATTTAGCTCTAGCATTTTGTAGTTCGGTATCGAATGAATTGGTCACTCCCTGTTGTTACCTGTAAATTCCATCTGGCTGTGCAACTTCTTGAACTAGTTGCGACTGGAAAGCTGTATATTCCTTTTCATGATTAGAGGAGAAGGCAAAACACTAGCTCCCAAAAACATAAGCCAGGACTGACCTTTCAGTGGATGATGAGCTAAGAAGACCTCAACTGGAGATACAGTTGCTGGTCTGAGAATTCAGGCAAAGAAGATATTAATTTGAATGGCAAATCTAGCAAGTGCTATGCCATAAGGGGATATAGCAGCACTAGAGAGAACAATTTGATAATAAATTATTAAAGATGTAAGATTACAGACATTAATGCCTAAGTATAAGAGGAAAAGAACATGTTGATTTTACTATAGGACTTGGGAAGAAGATAGTTGTTTTAACAGCTGGCATCATCATTAAGACTTCATTTAATTCCTTTAAAAATCATGTACAAATACAAAAAGAAGAGGTGGAGTGGGCACTCCACTTCAGATGTGTATGCATCATGTGCCTTTGATAGGAGATTTTTCATAGCAGTGCCCATTTGGCCCATGCAAGGGCCTTATATATCCTTGTACCCCATACTGAGGCTATATAGGGCTGTGCAAGCGAACCACCCTCAGTTCTCTCTCTTCTGCAAAGTCCCACAGAGGAAATGCTGAATCAAAGGGGAGACAAGGGTGTGTAATGAAGCGCCCAAAGGAACATACATCTCAAAGAACTCCTGTTACTGCACAAGGTAAGTAACTTCTCCTCCTTCTTCTAGTGTCTCTGTGGGTGCTGCACTTCAGGTGACAGCCAAAGAATAACCTCTTAAGGAGCTCGGAGTTTTGGAAGAGTCCATCACAGAATAAGTACATTGCCTACTGCAGCATCTGATTTTGCAGCATAAACCAAGCAGAATGGGTGGAAAACATATGTACCAACAATCATGTTGCAGCGTTGCCAATTTCAGCAACTAGAATGTCCATAAGTACAGCTACAGATGCAGATTGTGATTTAGTAGAATGTGCAGTGATTTTGCGGGGAGATAGCACCTCAGCGGAACCATAAACAGACAATAATGCATCCAAAGATCCATTTAGAAAGTCTCTGAGTGAAGATACAGGCTCCACTAGACTTATCTGCAATAAAAACAAAGAGTCTAGGAGTCTTCCTGAATGGCCTAGTTCTGTCCAAGTAAAAAGCTGATGGGCTCATAATGTCTAGCGTGTGCAAGGTAGATTCCAGTGTAGATTGATGTAGATTAGGAAAGAAAACTGGAAAGTGAATAGTAGAGTCTACAAGCCTGATTCACCACTATGTTACTCAAGTTTAGCCTTAGATTCAAACTGGCGTAAAGATGGAGTTACACATTGGTGAACCAGGCAATATACATTTATGAGCACATCATCTTAGATCCCAAGGCATACTTAAGGTTGGCTAGATGAGTAGTGAGCCGAGATCTCTGCTTAACATATAATAACTTTTGCCTAATCCTCTCCTTCCCCAACATTTGTTTGCCTTGTCCACTGGTCCTGTCTTGGCACAATTTAGCCTGCAAGTTCCTGGGGGTCAGGATCATCTTTTCAAAGTGTGTTTGTACAGTGCTAACACAATGGGACTCCAGTTCTGGATCAGGGTTCTTAGGCACTACTGCAATACTAATAATAAATAAAAAGAATAAGATTGTGGAAAAATTGTATTATACTACAATTAATTATTGAGAAATAGTGTGTGTTCCCTTGGGGCTGCATCAAAACATGTTTTCTGTAAAACAATAAGTACAGTGGGACCCCGCAATATTGCGACGATCAGGATCCAAAAAAAATGATCACAATAATCGCGGAGCTGCGGTATTGCGGGGTTCTACTGCATCAAAGCAGCGGCCGCTGCCGACATTGGGAGCCAGCTGCGCCATGCGCTATAAATGGGGCGGGGCGCGGTATTCCGGGGTCCCACTGTATATTTAAAATAAAATAAAATAAAAGAGGCAGTGAGCACTTTTTCCAAAATAGAAGTGGCTCCTAAAATGAAGACTTAAGAAGATGTGAAAAACAAAATAAAAGAGCATAACTGAACACAGGCAACATATTGTATATACAAATATTCTCTTCTTCTCTTTAGCTTTTCCATCTTGGGCCACATCCCTTGCTCCATTCTATGACCCAGCCATGCAACCTGAATATTTTGTCACCGAAAGTCTTTCTGATACCTGAAACAAAGTACCCTGATTTACTGCATTACCTGATTGTCTAACAATTCCTGGATTAAAACAAATTGTTCCTGTCAGATGTTGCCACAACATGAAGTTTCTTTAATTTACTGTATAGTACATAGATATGCAGTATTTTCCTGGAGATAAGACAGAGTGTTTGTGGATATCTCTTTTGTAAAAAATATGCTGCTGAGTAATTAATCATTTCTTTCTGAATAGTGAGGACGTCATGAAGCACAGATTGCCTGCTTCCAAATTTTATTAAAAAAAGCTGTCAGACTCTGACAAGCTGGATCCTGGGAGTAAAGAGCTGGTAGTGGTGAGAAAGCCAATTCAGTGGTTTTGTTATTACTATTACTGATGTAGCACCACAGATATGCCTAGTACTTTACCAGACAGGAAAGAGCTGACAGCCTAAAGCCTTGATCTTGTAGATTCACTTGGGTCTTCCTAACATGGAGTATTCTACTGGAGTCAACTGAACCATTCACTGAACTAAACATTATCCTGGCTAGGAAGTTCCTGTTGTTGCCTCCACCTGTTTTCACCATAATTTAGGGAGGAGGTGGGCAAAGGGCAAATGGGAAGGTAGTATGAACAAGCAAGGTGCACTAGAGTAATGTGTCCCTTTTGAGGAGTAAACAGTTATTTTATTATTTATGAAAGAGTATAAACATGCACAAGTGCACAAATGCCATGCAGACACACATACTTCTTGTGTGTAAGGCTCCTTTGAAGGAAAAGTGATACGTGAGGAGGAAGTTAATGGAGGAGCCATGGCTGATGGGATCTGGATGGGAGTTCCCCACACAGAGTAATATATAAGGTCTTGTCTACACTGCAACTTTCTCGTTCAGGGATGTGGAAAAAACACACACCCACACACACACACACACACACTCCCATGTGCAGCAAGTTTCAGCACCGTAAAGAGCCAGTGTAGACAGTACACAGCTCTGGGAGCTCCACTCACAGCACAGGTAGCTACACCCCTCATGGAGGTAGGTTGTTTTTTTTTTTTAGAGCACTGGGAGAGCTCTCTCCCAGCACTCTGTCATGACTACACAAGCCACGTTGCCAGTGTAGACTAGCCCTTTTTTAAGGATGCAAGATGTAGGCATGGGAAAAGATCTCTAAGGATTACTCCAGTATGGGCTAAGCAAAGAACATATGCGGGAGAGTGAAGAGAAACAAGAAGTGAGAAGGTTGATTCAGCTAAGACAGGCTTTGTCTTACTGATTCCACCTGCCTCTGCTCCCTTAATACGGCCAACATTTTTTTCCACATGAGAGGAAGTGTTATATCGAGAAAGTCAATTTGGCATGGCAACAAGCTGTTGCCCAGCTACAGCAGCCTGACACTTCACAAACCTTCTAAGAAGAAAAAGCTTCTTTGATGTGTGCAGCTTCAAATAAAGCTTTGCCTGAGCCAAACTGAATGTAGAGTCAAAATTTGTGTTATAGATAAACTTCAAGTGGGTCTGGGAGAACAGAAAGGGGAAAAAAAGTAAAAGGTATCTGGATAATGAATACATGGTACTAAATCATGTTTCATGTCATTGCTGATCATTTCACTCTATGGTGATGTGTCCTAAAGAGAATAAAATGTAATTTTTTTTAATTGCACATCCCATTGCAAAGTGAGCTACATGACTTATCTCTGAATTCTGATTACTTGTGATTGAACCATGATTATTAGCAAGACCAAATACCATTATTTATTATCATTCCAACAATGAGATGGACTCTGACATTGTTTTGACCTGTGATACTAAAAGGCTAAGAGATACCAACAACTCTAGTTCAAATTATTTATGAATATTTATACATGATTTGGATAAAACATTAACAACCTGAAAACAGCTGCAAATCAAATGTTCAAAAAGCTATAGAAAATTCTGTTATTTATCTGATTGCGTGAAGTTAAAATAAAAGTCTTAAAACAGTCTTTGGTATCAAATTCTAAATTATACTTCGCAAGGAAGCAGAGACCTAATTTAGTTACAACATTGTCATTTTCTTTGATGTGAACATTCCATAAAATGTTGGTAAGCTACTCTAGTAACTGTTATCAAACTGTAAAGTTCAACTGGAAATGCTCCATCTTTTACCTTCTCTCATCCTCCCCAACCCCATTGCTACCTCAGCTCACCTCATCACCTTTCAAAACTTCAGTGCCATCCAACTCACGAGCCTGGTTTGCTTTCTGTAACATTTGCCTCTCCATGTTTGACATCTCCTCCTTAGCAGCCTGAAGCTCTTCTGCCTTGGCTTCTTTCTTCCGAGAAATTATGGATGCCTGGGGGATTATCAGATGTCAACTTGGATGAGCAAAGTAAAAAGTGCACTTGGTTAACCATCAATAAAATCTAAGTTAAATTTTAAAATTCAGGTGGAATAACATTGTGACTGTAGAGAAAATAGTAGGGAAGAAATTTAATATTAAGGAGAAAAATTCATTGTTAACATGCCCCTTTGTAGCTATACTGGAAGTAAATAATAACAATAGCAATTGATTCAATCCTGAATCCATTTCTGTCAATAGCAAAATTCTCATTGACTTCACTGGAACCAGGATTTCACCCAGAGCACTTATGTTCCAGATTCAAGTTAAACATTTATTAACATTAATCTGTAATATATTTTTACATTTAACTTTTATTTCTGTAATTTAATTTTTAATTTCCATTAAAGAAAACGGTGTAGACTACTGTTGCTCAGTTTAATTTGTTTAGTCTTTTTTGTGCATATGTAAGATGCACTAACCAGACTTAACTGGAAAGGTATCCAAGATTTCAAAATGTCATAATGTGGATTTTTATAACTCCAACCTACAGAAATATGTAGCTTTTAACAAGCAACAGAATGGAGCCATTAAATCTCTGCAACCTAGAAAAAGACAACAAGGAAAGGAATAAAGGATTACAGGTTATTTCACCCCTTTGAGCCTCACAGAGATAGACTGGTTTTTAAATGAAATTTTCACACCATGTACACTATATAGTATTTTGAGTGTTGCCTAACATTTCATGGAAAAAATAATGTGTTTAAGAACATAGGTGTAAAATAGATCAGAAAAATAAAGCATTTTTATATGAGAATTTTTGTTTTCAAGAATCAAACACTAAAGTTATAACATGCAACCTAGTCTTTTGGGGATATTAAAATAAAATATAGCCACAATGTAGGTTTCTTCAATGCTAGCTTCTCCTCACTGGACTAAAGGAACATCTTTTTTTCTAAATATATATCAGAGGTGATTCTGCCTACACGACATCTCAGCTCTTAGCTTCTTAAGATTATCCACGGAGACAAACTGTGGTGAATACATGTGATGATTTTGTAAAGTTGACTATACTAATTGTGGAACTGAGCAGAGAATTTCACTCAAGCTGAATTCCTGGAATGTTTCCTCCACAGAACACTAGAGCTTATATTAAGAGCTGGAAGGCTTATTGTACAATACATTATGTAGCATGCTTATCTTGGGCAACAAAACACATTGTTACAAAACAAAGACTACATACTTCAAATTACAATTGCAACTAAAAATAATTTATATTCTATCACTAAATTACAGTTTTTACCCAATAACTTTGAAAACTATTTTTCTGTAACTGTAGAAACAATCATGAACAACCCTAATAAAATTCAAAGTCACACAGGTTATTGGGAAATAAATCTAATATTTTACTATACAAGCCCTAGAAATGGTCAGTTTTCACAAATTTTGGTCTATAATGTGTGGATTTATCATGTCTTGAGCAACAGCATTTGTTCTTTGCTTTCTTTTCACTTTAAGTCTGTAAGATACGTTCTGAAATAGACAATTGAGAAAATGCTATGATACATGGTCACCCACAAGAAATGGGACATAACTGGTAGTAAGAACTGCAGTGATTGCCGAATCAGGATCTAGGCTTTTCTCTTTTAGGAATTGTCTACACTTGGAAGTTTACCAATATAGCTGTTCCAGAATAAGCCCCAGTGTGGATGCTCTTAATCCAGAGGAGCTATCTCAGTAAATTTCCAAATGTAGACTAGCAACTCAGCAATGAGCATGCAATACATATAGGCCAATCCTGGAACATGCCTCAACTACCACTAATTTCTATGGGAACCGAGGGCACCTTTCAGATGTTAGGCCTAGAATACAGACTCGCTACTATGTCTAACTTACAAAGCCTACGGGCCTGATCCTGTAACTGCTTATTATCAGGCTTACTCCCACTGCAGTCAATAGGACTGTGCCCAGGCGTAAGCGGCTGAAGGATTTATATAATGTAAATATACTTGTGTTCAACTGTTATTTATTTATTTTTCATGTCTTTCTGTTTAATTATTTTTCAGAAACAAGTAAAGAAAGAAAGACAACACAAGACTATAGATAACAGTCAGTCAATTTGACAAGATTTTGCTGCTTACAATAAAGCTTTTGTTCCTTCTTACCTGTTGTCGATACATGGAAAATTTACTATCAATTGGTTCATATTTCATCATTCTCTTTTCAATCAATTGATTAATTTGAGCATTGACTTCATTTATCTGAAATAAAGAGTAGAAGATCGAGAAAATGCTGTATTTCTTACTAAATGAACATTAGCAGAGTTAGAGAAAACAGAATATTAATACTTTGTCCTCTCTCTAAGGATATCAAAATGCTTTGCAAACCAATGAATTTAGTCTCACAACACACTTGTAAGGAAGTATTATCAAACTCACTTTAAAGATAGAGAAACAGACACAAAAAAGGTTAAGTGACTTGCCAAGGTTGCATAGTAAGTCTGATGCAAAGCCAGAAACACAGCCCATATCTTCAGACTCCCAGTCTTATGCCTTAACAACAAGATCAACCTGTGTTAGGGAGTCCCTCCAAACTAAGGCCTTGATCCTGCAAAAGGAACTGGGTTGATGGACTCTTACAGAGAAAAGGGATGATGTTATAATTGCTTTGTGTGCCCTGATTATATCAATGACCAGCTATAATTCTTTAATAAGCCATTTATCACTAGTCTGAAGAGGAGATAGATTCAAACTAAATGGCGCCCAGTTCCATTCTAATTCTGAAGATCCCAGGACCCGCTTGCCCCAAGAGTACTATATGTTCCTTCTACTCCTCCAAGACAGGCTCATTTTCCTTCTTCTCCCAAAACCTTGATTTTCCTCCCCTGTGAGCCCACCTTAGCTGACACCGGCTTCTTGGTGAGGTGGGGGGAGTGAAGATGGAGTTTTGAGGGGGTCTAATGGGGATAAGTCGGGTAGCTGCCCGGCATCCGCCAGGCTCAGGAAGAGGGATCAACGCCAGTTGCAGATAGCGCTGAGGTGGGTGGAAGGTATGAACTCATGCTGCAGACCTGGATGCACCCATCTGGCTTGGACAGCACCTGGTACCACCAGCCTCGGTTACGATCAAAGTAAAGCCAATGACAGCATGTCCACCCATACTCTGATTGGTATATTCTTTAAGAATTACTCCATTATTAAATTACAAATTAGATCTGAAACCTGAAAATAGCAGTGTGATTCACCTTTGGAACCTCTGCCATCCACCACGGTGTGATTCTTGTAACTAAAATAGCATTCGTAGTTTCAATCACTTCTGCTAGACACGTAGCCTTTTCCTGTACCTTCCTTTTCCTAGTGCATTGTAGGCATATGCTCATCTTTTCAAAATTCCAGATTATTTTTCTTCCCACTAGATCACCTCTAA
This sequence comes from Dermatemys mawii, assembly GCA_007922305.1. Taxonomy (NCBI): domain Eukaryota; kingdom Metazoa; phylum Chordata; order Testudines; family Dermatemydidae; genus Dermatemys; species Dermatemys mawii. The sequence goes on from ML677361.1 coordinate 16,373,511, forward strand.
ATTGCCTATCCATTTGGAAGTTTGTCCTTCCTTCATTACATCAGAAGAGAATGTGAAGTACTTGGTTATTACCACAGTGTGAGCTAAAGCATCACTCTTCCCACAGCCACTCTTTCACAGATCTTCAGATAAAGTGAGGGGCTTAATTACACTATCACAAAGTATTTTAAAGCACATATTAGACTAGTTTGTACACATAACTGCTGTGACACAGTTAAAAATGATCATTAAAATCTATCAAAAAGACTTGCAGGGTCAAATCCTGGCCCCACTGATGTCAACAGCGAAACTCCCATTCACGGTTTCTTTACTACCTGTCTTTCATGAGCCACGCCAAGAATTGGAGGCATTTGGAGATATTGTGAAGGGTCAGCTTTAGGCTGACGAGAAAAAATTTCTACCAAACACTATACAAAAATTATGGAGCGTCATTAGCTTTTATTATATTCAATACATATGCCATGAAACAATATTTTACTTTTCTCTAAATTTCTAATAGTAACACTAAGATGTATTACATTACATATCTATTCTCTCATTTAGACTGATGCAATTATTGAGGGAAATATGCAAATTTATTTCTGTTGCAGATAGAACTCCACACATTATGCAAAATTTTCTTTTATAAATTATACTTTGCTGTGAATCATAAAAATTAAATATTCAGTTTTAGTAAGCATTCGATTTTCCTGGGCAAATAAGAAATCTATTATGATCAAAGATTTTAGCTGATCTGAACAGCTTCAGTTTCTGACATTTAAAAACCTGTAATAAAGAGCAAAGCTAATATGTTTGATTTAATCAACAAATTAGCTGAGATGTTACCATTTGAAACAAAAAACATGCGAGTTATCCAAGTATGCAAAATTATCTTCTCACCACTGTACGCGGCATTAAAATGAAATGTCAGTGATATACTACATACTGAGATCTGATTCTCCACTCTGTTAACACTGGTTTTATGTAAATGTAATTACAGTGAAGTTAATGGACTTAAAATCAATATGAAACTGATGTAAGGAGTGGAGTGGAGTGGAGGGGAAATCAGGCCTTCAACAATTATAAACGAATATCTCTATTAATACAAACCCAAATTACTAAAAAACATTTCTAAACAGTTTTGTAAAGTGGAGTAGTTTTGAGTAATGCCAGACCCTGGTTTGAGTCAGCAATTCATACTTTTTCTTTTCTTTGAAAAAGGAAGATAATTATGTTTGGGAATTAAAAACATTTATTCTAGGATTTAGGGCAGAAATAAGACAGTCGATGCTTATATAAGTTCAGAAGACAAACTAGTTGGATTTTTAGTCAACATACCTTAGTTTCAAGTTCATTGAGATCAAATTGACCCATAGCTGGCTCTGAAACCACTTTTTGTAGGAAATACAATGATTGCTTCTTGCTGTCTAGTTCTCTAGGAAATTTTTCAGAGCACAGATATGAATTGAACTTTATTTCCTCTTCCAGTCTCTTCATTAAGCCTTGAAAAAAATATTAAAGCAACATGTGTCTAAACAAAGAAATGTAGAGGCTAATTAGGTTTCATTTAATAATAACTGTAATTTAACCAACACTTCGAGCTATTTAGCAACAGATTACAATAATTAGAGCACAATGCTCAAGTCCGCGTCTCAAAACGGAAAGAAATACCTGGTTGTTTGATTTATACGTTAAATTCTGGTTCTCTCTTTAAATAAGAGAAACATATAATACAGCAAACTACATGCGTTTCCCTTCCAAATTTCCTTCTTCAGGATTTAACTACAATAAAACTCCCTTTTTCTGTGAAACTCCATTAACATGAATATGGATACAATCTCCAATTTGCAGCACTCACATGAAAAGTCTCAACATCCCCATTCAAACAAACACCATGTGCCCCACTTTATTCAGAAAACTGGGTTGTGTAGTACTTTTTTGTTATACTAAAATTGATGTGGTTTTGGACAACATTTATATGAAGTTCTAGAAGAGGGTGACTAAATAGGCTGCTTATGTGTATCCATCTTCTTAAGTGTATTCAGAAGAAGGGGTGGACAAGCACAGCACAAGTCTGGTGGTTTGCTCAGGGCTTCTCTAAAACTCTCACGCCTCAGGACCTCCAGGGTTGAAGCATCAAAGAAAGCATCGTGACGCAGATGTGCACACAGACAATCCCAGTCACATGTGGATTACTTCAACCCCAGATAGGAATTACATGGAGGTGTGGAAAGGAATCTCTGTCTGTCTGCTTTTAGCACTGCTTCTGCACCATTACTATACCTGACTCCCTTCCTCTATCTGTGACTCAGAATAGAACAAGTCTAGAATTTGACCCATCATCTTTAATAAGCATTTGTAAGTGTTCTAATGTGGGCCTTAGAGAGAGTCTGATGTGCAGATATCTGATAGTCTCCCACCTGGTTCAGCCCGATTCTCATTTACAATAAGGCTCCTTTACGCTGTTCTGGCAGTATACAGGAGCCTAAAAGGGAATTAATTGCAATTTATTCTCACTGTAAGTCTCCTTCAAACTGCCAGAGTGGTATCCCAGTTCTCTTTTTTAAAAAAAGCACACAACTGTATATTAACTAAGAATACTGAAAATAAAAATGAAATAGAAAAAGACAAGAAGGAATTGCTGAGGCTTCTGTCCATGGATGCAACATGAGAGAGCACTGTTTGCTCTGTAGAAGTACTGCCTGTTACCAAGCTTATGAGCATTTTGCTCTTGCTAGGTATAGTAGGTTAGCCTATTTTCCTGATAATTCAGAAAGGAACATTAATACAGCCAGATAAGTAAAAATCACAATCAGTGGGAAATTCATTTATTCTGCCAGATAGCTGTGAGATTTTTAAAATTACATTGTACAGTCTTCTGATGACAGTAGGTGGTAATAGCTCAATTAGTTCTCTAAGATACTAGTGCCAAGGACTGTGATTTGGAAAGCAGACACAAGATAATGTGACAGTGCGGAGAGGTATTTTAGAATATTTTCATCGGTTTGATGGACACAAAAAAGACTGGTGGCGCTGTAGCTATCCGAAGTGCTTTAGAAGCATGACTGTTATTTTCATGATTGTCACAGATATTACAGAAAATGTTAAATTAGCTATGCCAAGAAAAACATGAAATTTAGATTCTGCCAGTTTTTCACTTATTGCACACTTGCTGGGAAAAACCTGAGACAAGTGGATATGATTGATCCTAATGAGACAGGGATGGAAATGCAAGAGGCAGGTGGGAATGGGACCAGGGCTGGAGTCAGCTGGCCTACTTTTTGGTTCTCTCAGGCTGAGGGTCTGATGGTCTTGCCATTGAGAACAACGGAGGGAGAAGGTCAAAACAAAATGAGGAACAGGCCTATGAAAAGGGGTCATGACTCTCATGCAGCCATTTACATCTGGAAACTGGGGAGGGCCAGACCCTCTTCACCCTTCTATTCTCAACAGTTTTTTTAGACAGAAGGGGGCAGGCTCATTTCAGCTGTCTTAAGGGAACTAAACTAGGTGAAAGAGAGGAAAAGGTCTTAAAAACATCGAAGAAAGAAAGTCACCCCCAGAGAAAGCAGTACTATTAATGAAGTAAAACTGACATGTCCAAAAGTGAGTGAATTCTTTATTTCTATTCCAGCAGTTTATAAGGATAATTTGTTTATACTGGCCATTTAAACATGTACTTAGAAAATAGATATTGCCCTACAAAATATACTGTTTTACTCCATGGAATATGTCAAGTGTTTCTATTAAAAAATAAAATTAATAAAAATGCAGCCTTAATGGCTGGGATAGAACGCATAGGTTCATGCAGTAGCCATTATGCATGCAGCAATAACTCACCTGTTACCTTGCCTATTAGAATCTGATTTATTGAAAGGAAACACAGGCCAACACAGCAGGATTATGATTCATCTTTTTCCAAAAATGCTGTGATTTTTAACTTTCACCAGGTCTTTCATCAGAGTTCGGTCCCTTCTGTCCATGGTTAGTGTTTCAGGAGAAACACAGCACCTCTACAACTGCAGCAACCTCTCCCACATACAGCATGCTAAACTTCAGCGTCAGCCTGAATAGGAACACAAGCCCTGGTTTGGGATATATAACCATGACCGTTGGCCAGTTGAGTTACCATGATATTAACTGCTATTTTTTTCCTTTAGGCTGATTTCTAGCTTTCCAACCTCCTTTTAAATAAGAAAGTGAGATTACAATGTATTTAACCGTACAGATTCATAGAATCCAAGGCTAGAAGGGACCATTAGATCATCCAGTCTGACCCCCTATATAACAAAGGCCACAGAACTTCTCCAAAATAATTCCTAGATCAGATCTTTTAGAAAAAACATGCAGTCTTGATTTAAAAGTTACTAGTGATTGAGAAACCACCACGAACCTTGGTAAATTGTTCCAGTGGTTAATTACCCTCACTTAAAATGTATGCCTTATTTCCAGTCTGAATTTGTTTAGCTTCAACTTCCAATCAGTGGATCATAAATTTCTATGCTATGCTAGATTGAAGAGCCCATTATTAAATATTTGTTCCCCTTGTAGGTACTTGTAGACTGTAATCTAGTCATCTTAACCTTCTGTTTGTTAAGCTAAATAGATTGAGCTCTTTAAGTCCTACCACTATAAGGCATGTTTTCTCATCTTTTAATCATCCTCCTGACTCTTCTCTGAGCCCTCTCCAATTTATTAACATCCTTCTTGAATTGTGGGCTCCAGCACTGGAGACAATATTCCAGCAGTGGTCGCACCAGTGCCAAATATGGAGGTAAAATACTTCTCTACACCTACTCAATATTCCCCTTTTTATGCATCCCAGGTTTGCATTGGCTCTTTGGCCAAAGAGTCATATTGGGACCTCATACTCAGTTGATTATCCACCATGACCCTCAAATACTCTTCTTTATATCTAATGCTACTTCCATTCCTAAATATCCTACTGTACATATTGTAATCAAGCTAAAAATTCTTATCAAGCATTTCCAGAGGAGCAGGGACCAACTGGCTTCAAGGGGCTATTGACCCGCTGGTATTTGGGCTTATTTCTCCAACAATCTGATAGCTATTACCAAGCTACTAAATTTTAATTGCTCCTCATACCCCGAATGCTCCTGAAGGTACAGTAATGCAGTGAAACAAGTCAAAACTTGACAACTTGATGGGAAAGTGCAAACAGAACACTGATGACTAACCCACTTAGTTTCCTTTACTAATAATTTTGGAATATTTTACTCTCTCTAGGATTACACATAAGGTGAAGTAGCTACCTAACTGCTATTTCTGCAGTTTAACTGAAACTTTTTAAAACAGTGTTTTCCAGTGAATCATACTTTTTTCAAATTCCCAGGCTAGAAGGCAGAGAAGCAAATGTACTTTAAATCTTTCCATTACATACATCAAAATCTTGTTTTTAATTTTTTCAACTCTGATTTTCTCTCTTTATACTCAAGCTGCAGAGTAAGTTTGGCTCAGTGCCTTAAGGTTATTTTAGCCGAGAGTTCTGCCAACCACATATTTACACATGAAAAGCTATTAACAGCAATTCCTAATGTTTTCCATTCAGATTTTTTTATTACAGGAAAGAGGTGGGCGAAGCATTATTTAGTGCTTGCTCAATTATGCAGGAATTAGGCAACATTCTTCCCCTAATTCTATTAATGAACATAAATTCAGACTAGCCTCAGCTCTCAGACCAGGGGTGGGCAAACTATGGCCCACAGGCCACATCTGGCCTAAAGGACCATCCTGCCCAGCCTGAGCCGAGGAGGCTACCCCAGCTCCTCCCCCACCTTCCTCACTCCCTTGGAGCGCTCTGGGGGGCGGGGCTGCATGCTCCTGCGGGACAGCATGCGTGGCTCTGGCCGGGCCATGCAGCTGCCAGACACACTGCTCTGAGCAGCATGGTAAGTGGGCTGGGGGTTGCATAAGGAGCAGGGAGTCCCGGGGGGCAGTCAGGGGACAGGGGGCGGTTAGATGGGGTGGAAGTTCTGAGAGGGTGGTCAGAGGACGGGGAATGGGGGAGTTGTATAGGCATGGGAGTCCTGGGAGTCTGTCGGGTGGGGTGGATAGGGGTCGGGGCAGTCAGGGGACAGGGAGCAGGGGAGGTTAGGTAGGGGTTGAGGTCCTGAGGCAGCAGTTAGGGTGGGGGGTCGTGGGAGGGAGAGGTCAGGGACAAGGAGCAGGGAAGGTTGGGTAGGGGATGGGGTCCTCTGTGGGTGGTTAGGGGCGGAGGGGTCACTGGAGGGGGCAGTCAGGGACAAGGGGGGGTTGGATGGGTCAGTGGTTCTGAAGGAGACAATCAGGGGGCAGGAAATGAGAGGGGGGCCAGATTGGGGGCGGCGCCAGGCTGTACCTGGCCGTCATACAATTTTGCAACCCCTATGTGGCCTTCGGGCCAAAAAGTTTGCCCACCCATCTCAGACTCTTAGTTCTTGCCAAGCTGCAAATTGTGAAAATTTGTACCATAAACATTTGCAACATTAACCGTTCTGATAAAAAAAATGAGGAACGTACAAGTTAGTGGCCTCCTGACAAACTGTTGGTTTAAGTGACTTGCTCAACATCACATAGGAAGATAATGACATAAGCAGGTCTAGAACTGACTTCTCCTCTGTAGAATTCACATGCCTTAACCCAGGGGCTGGCAACCTTTCAGAAGTGGTGTGCCGAGTCTTCATTTATTCACTCTAATTTAAAGTTTTGCGTACCAATAATACATTTTAACGTTTTTAGAAAGTATCTTTCTATAAGTCTATAATATATAACTAAACTATTGTTATATGTAAAGTAAATAAAACGTTTAAGAAGCTTCATTTAAAATTAAACTAAAATGCAAAGCCCCCCAAATCAGTGGCCAAGACCTGGGCAGTGTGAGTGCCGCTGAAAATCAGCTCACGTGCCGCCTTCAGCACACGTGCCACTGGTTGCCTACCCCTGCCTTAACCATAAATTCATCCCTTCTCTTCCTGCAGTCACCATCTTGTTCTCTTCACCACTTCCAATTTCTAGGGATGCTACAGACACGTCCACTACATAGCCCTAATTCATTTGCTGACCACCACCCATACTAGGCACTGTGAAGCAGGGGTCTTGTGGAAGAAAACAGTATATATCCATGTAATGAAAGACTATCATAATGAATGTGCGCAAAAGGGGCAAATTAAATTTGTCACATTTCCTAACTTTTGGGTGCTTAAGTTAGCAATCTTTTTAACATAGTCTTTTTGGTATGTAATTTCCCGTTTCTTTGAGGGTTTTCTAAATTTTAGTATGCAAATTTAGTATGTGCAACAGTATGCAAAGTTGCAAATTTTAGTGTGTGCAACGGTAACATTGCCCCTCCTCATGCATCAGTGGAAGATTTGTACTCTGAACTTCATCACTGTAGCACAACTTCAGCTACAGGACTAACTGTATTGGCTGTCAGTAGGAGACAGTTGTTATCCCCAAAGGGAGGATGGCCTATTGAGGCCATATGCTGGGTCCAAGAGGGTTATTGGGGAGCTGCTTTGGCTCCCTTTCCTCATCCATGAGAGGCTGTCTCCCTAAGTCAGGGTTGGGCAAACTTTTTGGCCTGAGGGCCACATTGGATTTACAAAATTATATGGAAGGCCAGGTAGGGAAGGCCCCGCCCCCAATCCAGCCCCCTCCCACTTCCCACCCCCTCACTGCCCCCCTCAGAACCACCGACCCTTCCAACCCTCCGCTCCCTGTCCCCTGATCAACCCCTCTGGAGACCCCCTCCACTGTAACTGCCCCCTCCCAGGACCCCACCCCATCTAAGCCCCCCTGATCCATGTCCCCTGACTACCCCCTTCATAGACACCCTATCCCTAATCACCCCCCAAACCCCCTGCTCCTTTCCCCTGACTGCCCCCCTCAGAGACCCCCTGCCCCCAATCATGCCCCAGGACTCTACCCCCCATCCAACCCCCCACTCCCTGAACACTGGCCACACCCCCTCCCCCTGACAGGCCCCCCGGGACTCCCACGCGCCATCCAAACTCCCATTCACTGCCCCCCGAGACCCTCTGCCCCCTTATCCAACTCCCCGCCCCAGGTCCAGCCTCAGCACAGCCGCTTACCCCACCACCACTAAGAATAGCGTGTCTGGCCCACAGCCAGACACGCCGCTGATCCGCTGGTGCTCACCGCGTTGTCTGGCCTGGAGCCAAACACGTGGTCGCGCAGCCCCACCCCTGAGAGCTGAGGCCGCGGGGGAGAGAGACAGCGGGGGAGGGGCTGGAGCAGCCTCCCCAGCTGGCAACTCAGTAGTGCAGCCCCCACTCCTGAGAGCTGCTGCTCCAGCGGCCATGGGGGAGGGAGACAGGGAGGGAGAGGCCAGAGCAGCCTCCCCAGGCGGCTACGTGATTGTGCAGCCACGCTCCCTAGAGCTGCTGCGTGCGACCCACGGAGGCCGCGGGGGAAGGAGAGAGCGGGGAAAGGGCCGGAGCAGCCTCCCCAGCCGGACCTCAGGGCCGGTTGGGAGGAGCCGGTGGGCCGGATCTGGCCCGCGGGCCGTAGTTTGCCCACGTCTGCCCTAAGTGTTCTCAGAGTGTTGCTTTGGCAGCGGTATGGGACTGAGTTATTTGTTGAATGCTGCAAACATTTTCCTGAGCAATGCAAATGACAGAGGAAAAGATATTTCAAAAGCTTACATCTCATCGATTACAAGGCCAGAAGGAACCACTGTGATCATCGAGTCTTGCCTCCTATACAAAACTGGCCGTGAGACTTCTCTGCCCTAACTCCTGTTTGAACTAGAACATATCTTTTAGAAAAACATTCAATCCTGATTTTAACATTTCTAGTGATGGACAAGCCCTTGATAAGTTGCTGTGATGGTTAATTACCCTCACAGTTAAAAATTTGCTCTGTATTTCCAATCTGAATTTGTCTAGCTTCAGCTTCCAGACATTGGAAATTGTAATACCTTTGTCTGCTAGATTGAAGAGCTGTCAATTATCAAAATTTCCATTCCTATTTAGGTACTACTAGACTGTGATCAAGTCACCCTTTAACCTTCTCTTTGATAAGCCAAATAGAGCCTCTCAATATAAGGCATGTTTACCAAACATTCTCATGACTCTTCTCTAACACTCTCCATTTTTTCAACATCTTTCTTGAATTCTGGACATCAGAACTGGACATAATAATTCCGTAGCAATCATACCAGTGCCATATACAGATGTAATATAATCTCTCTCCTTCCACACAATAGACCTGTGTTTAAACATCTAAGGATCTTGTTAACGCTTTTGGCCACAATATTGCACTGGGAACTCAGGTTTAGCCCATGGATTATCTACTATGGCCCCCCAAGTCTTTGTACCGGTCACTGTTTCCCAGGATGGAGATTCCCATCCTGTATGTATGGCTTACATTGTTTGTTCCTAGATGTATGACTTTACATTTGATTGTATTGAAACTCATATTGTTTGCTTGTACCCAGCTTGCTATGTGATCCACATGGCTCTGTATCAATGACCTGCCTTATTTACCACTGCCCCCAAGCTCTGTGTCATCTGGAAACTTTATCAGTGATGATTTTATGTTTTCCTCTAGATCATTGATAAAAATGTTACCCAGCATAGGGCCAGGATTCAACCCCTGTCGGACATCACTAGAAACACACCTGCTCAATGACTAATCTCTTATAATTACATTAGACCTAAAATTTATCCAGTTTTTAAATCCATTTAAATATGGCATGTAGAATTTATAACATTCCAGTTTCTTAAAATGTTCTGTGCTAGCAAGTCAAACAACTTACAGAAGTCTAAGTATATTACACAAATGCCATTACATTTATCAAGCACATTTGTAATACCATAAAAAAATTAATTTGACAAGATCCACTTTCATATACACATGTTGATTAGCACTAGTTATAGTATCATCCTTTACTTCTATATGAATTGAGTCCTGTATTTGTTTTGCTTGGGATCAATGTCAGGCTGACAGGCCTTTCATTACATGGGTCATCTTGTTTACTCATTTTAAATACTGGCACAATTTTACCTTCTTCTAGCCCTTGGGAACTTCTCTAGTATTTCAAAACTTAATGACAATCAACATTAACTGTCCAAAGAGCTACTCAGCCAGTTCTTTTAAAATACTTGGGTGCAAGTTGTCTGGAAGTGCTATTTAAAAATATCTAACTTTAGTGGGTGCTGTTTAACATCCTTCTGAGTTGCACTTGGAATGGAAAGTATTTAATCATCATATGACATGATGATATCATCTAGCTTTTTCGCAAATAACAGAAATATTTATTAAACATGTCTGCCTTTTCTGCATTATTATTGATAATTATACCATTTCCATTTGGTAATGGGTAAATATCTTTGTTCAGATTCCTTTTGTTTTTAATATACTTTAAAAACTCCTTACTGTCCTTAATTCTGTTGGCCACTGATGTCGTCTTCTTTTCCTTTACTTCCTATATCAATTTTCTACAATTCCTATCTTATAAATTGATATTCATTGCTAACTGCACCTTTTTTCCATTTGATATATATATTTAAATTATTTACAGATTCTTTCACTTCCCTTTTCACCCAGATTGTTTTTCTAACTAGTGTAGTGTTCTTTCCCTAGTGTAGGATTGTGGACTTTGGCCTGTGAAATTCTATTCCATTTTTTCTGTGGGTATTAGATCAAAGCCACAGAAAACAGCTCTGCAGGGGAATGGAGCACCCAACTCTCCTCATGTAGTAGAGCCGTACCAGTCCTGCTGTATTTCATGTGATATACAGCTGCGGAGGAAGAGGGAGGATTTGCTCCTGATACCTAAACTAATGTAGAATCTGATTCTTCTCCCTTTGAACTCAATGACAAAATTCCCATTGACTTCAGTTCAGGTAAGACGGGACCATCAATCAAAGAAATGATTAGTTAAAAGCTGAAACTCCTGTCCTTAATGTACTCCATTGTATTTAGACAGTTCATAGATGTCTCTGACAATGATGTGATCTAGCACAAATACAGTATGTGCTGCAATACAGAGGCATAATAAGATTATAATAGCTTTATCTTTAATTTTTCATTGCTTTGGTTTTGGGTTTTAATTAAGACCATTTGGGCCAGATTTTCACCTTGGTCTGTTTCTCTGTGCCATTTTTTCAGGCACAAATTACTGATTTACTTTTGCATATGCAAAAGTGAATGCAGAAATCAGAGAAAACACTGAAGTCAACAAAAGACTTTCCACCGATTTCAGGGGGCTTTGAATCAGGTCCTATATAAGCTGTGGTGCTGTTCTGCTATTAGAGTAAAACCTGGGAGAGGACTGTCTTTATCCCCCATCATGACTGGCAGAGAAACTTCCTGAGCCACTGACTCAAGTTGAAGCAGAGACCTGGATAAGAACCAGAATCTCTCTTTATTGTCATCTTTCCTCTTTAATTTCACTTTTTATTTAAAAATAATGTGAAAAAAATAATTAGGCCCCATCCATATATTAGGGATTTGGGGACACAAGCCTGATTTCAATCCAAGTGTATGAGAAACCCATTAAAATATGGCTTATTTGTCAACACCAGATCAATCAGCTCTTTCATGAAACCTCTGCAACATGAACTCCAATATTCAACAGTGATCTGATTTCTTTTTTTAAATTAACTCTTCTTTTTTGAATTCTGGGCAAGAATCTTCCCTATGATACACAACTTTCACTTCAGTGGGACCTGAACATGAGGATCTGTGGGAAGAATTCATCCCTAAGAATTTAGAGGAAGAAACTTCAGTGAACCAAATACAATGCATTTATGATGAAGTAGGTTACAGAGAATTTTTTAATTCTCTTTTTAAATTAAATGTAATGTATTTTAATAAGAGCATCTTATGCTTCATTCTTTCATCATATGTACAGAGTAAGGTTAAATATTGGTTACAGCTTATATGAAGTAATTCCTTTTCTACTGGTATTTTAAAGTGGCTATCCCTCTGATCCTATTACTAAATTTGACCAAGTGTACTAATTTTACTGCTTACCAATGACACTCATCTTAATACATTATTTTAATCAATATTTTACAGCTAGTCAGCCACATCCCAGTATCCGTGCCAATGAAATGAACAATAGTGTTCTCTGCAGTGGACAAGAACCAAGAATTTAAGTAATTCAGTTCCCTTCTTGGCATTAACAATTTGTGTTTATGCCAACAGAGATATTCAAAGCAAATCGAGGACAATCTTGCTGAGAAAGCATGAGTTAGTATTTTTGTTGACAGTGGTCAGTAGCAGACTGGTTTGAAAAATCTATGTCATATCCTGGGCAAAAAATTAGAAACTGCAAATTCATGCTACTTACTTTAGCACTAAACAACTTCTTCCCAGTTACACAAAATATTAAGAAATGCTGAACTTAATGAAACCGGGATGGGGTGCCACAGTGAAATCAAGGACAACAGTCACTTCAAAATGCTTAACAGAAAACCTATATAGATTAGTAAAACTGTCAACCATTTTTCATGGTACAATACGTCTTTTAAATCACTTACCTGGGCTACACTTCTAGAAGAATAAAACCTCTAGTAACAATTAGTTGTAATATTTTTCTGGCAAGGCTAAAGCACACTGATACTAATTGCACATTGACACAATAAGAAATAGTGACCTAGTTCCATGTTTATAAGCTTTTCTTAAAATTAACCTAATTTTAATTCATAACATGAGGTATGTGTACCCTTCAAGCTGGGGGGTGTAATTTCCAGTTGGAGGAGACATACTTGTGCTAGCTCTCATTGCACTAAAATAGAGTGTAGCCATGGCAACACACATGATGGGACAGGCTGGCTGCCCACCAAAGACCCTATACACATTCTCAGGGCAGCTAGCCCATCCCACCGCTCATGCTGCCATGGTGACACACACAATTTTCAGCACACTATATTAATGAGAGCTAGCGTTAGTAAGTCTCCTCCAGCTGGGAATTACACCCCCAGCTCTAAGTGTTGATGTAACCATGGAGAAAAAGAATTCAAAATCAGATCACAGTAGTATGTATTAGAAAGACACATAGAATGCTCCCAATTAAGCACTCGCTGAAGAGCAACACACTCGCTAAACAGATTTTCCTTCTTGTGTCAGAAGTGAAAGAATCTGATACAGACTGAAAATAGAGGAGAATGATTTTGGGGGAGAAAATACCAAACCTCCAGTGAGACTCCATTGATTTCTGACAGCCTCTAAACTGACATGGATTTGAAGTGGCAGGAATAGACATCCCAACTAAAAGAGCTGCAGCCAAACATTTAAGAGATATAATAGCTCCAACTACAGACCAACAAAGCAATAAATTGAACCCTTTTTAATACACTTATGTCATCTAATTTAATTTTTGTAAACCATGTTGGCTATGTTGTAATCGCGCTGGAGAGCAGTACCTTTGCTTCTCCCAACACTGGTTACAATCAGAAACCCAAATACTGGAGTACTCAGTCAAATACTCAGTCAGAACTTCAACAGGGTCTTACTTAAGTAAGGACACCGAGATTTAGCCCAGAATCTCTAAACACTTGGTTCTCTTTTGCAAGCAAGGCAGAAGATGAGATATCTCAATATATTAACCTAATCTATGTTTTTATCTCAATGATGAAATGACAAGTTTACTGACTTTTTTTTTACTATACTGTCTTGCTTCTGTAAAGAAAGATAAAACTAACCCATAAAGTTTCCATTGGACTAAAAATAATAATAAAAAAAAAACTTGGAACTGGTGCAGAAATGTTGACGTAGCTTTAGTATGGCAACTTCTCTGGCAGCTGAGGACCACTACTGAGAAAATGGAATGGTTACAAAAGCCCTACACACAGCTTTTGAGTAAAGCATGTAATTCAGATCCCTTTTCGGTTCCATTTGAAATTTACATGCTGATGCTGCACCCCCATTTTTCTTTTTTCAGCCATACAGAATTAAATTCTCCAATCTCTTCAAAATTTTGAGTATTAACATTTTAAGACCTGATTCCTATCCCATTTGTGCAGCTTTCTTGCAGAGTTCAACTAGGTTAAAAAAAACAAGTTTGCAAATCACTGCTTCATCTGCCCCTAAACCATAAGTGTGTGCAAATATTATCTTCTCCATTGCATATTTCTAGGAGGAATTTTTTTAAAAGACTTAAAAGTACGAAATGAGGACATAAGTCTTCTCATTCTGTTCACTATATAATATAAAAACCGAACCTATATTCATTTATTTTAACAGAGTATGAATTAGACCTCCTTCATACATCCTGTTTTGTAAATTCTGTTGTCAATCTGAGATTTTTATCACCTTGGAATCTGACTGGGCAACTATGAATAATTACTAAGAACTCTTGGCAAAGGAGATTGTACATTTCAAGATAAACAATGCACTCTGCTGAAAACTAGGCACACTGCTTTTTGAGAGAGGATTTGGTGTTCTAGAATTTGAACCAGCTGATTCATCTATGTGCTGCTATTAGACCATTTAAAGTAACAGAAGGGGAAGGGCAACTCTTTATTTGGCAACACACAAACCTAAACACACGCAAACACAGCCCCGATTCTGTTACGTGGATGGAACTCTGAGTGTGTGCATATCTCCAATAATTTAACAGTGCTTTACATGGAATCAGAAGTCTGGGAACAGTGGCAGGATTCAGGCCATAACTTTTCATGGTTAATATCATGATAAATTTGCACTTATATAGCACCTTCCATCCTAACTACCCGGGGTGAAACTCATCCTGGAGAAAGGGTCAACTTAAGGTTTATGATCCACTTAAGTCTTGTGCTAACCCTCTATACAACAGTGAATCTCACCCTCAGTGACTTATAAACATTAATATATTAAACTTCTAATGAATCCTATGAGGCATCATCGCCATACTATAGAAGAGAAAACCAAGACACTAAGAAGTGTTTTGCCCAAGATCACGTCAGACATATAGTTGGGAAGTGAACCCTGATTTAAACCTCACTTTTGCGCTCCAACCACTGACAACAGTACTTACTTTTTCCTTTGAATGACTTCGTAGTTAAAACGTCAGCATTGTACAAACATTGCTTTAGGAGATAGAATTACCCATGCATATATCTTGCCTCTATATGGTTTTACCATGGGATGAGTTTTATAATCTTACTCACATTGGTGTAATGTCTTCGTCTATGAGTAATTCCATTGATTTCTGTGAGGCTATTCATAGATTAAGACATTCTCAATATGATGAGTAAGGGTGACAGAATCTATCCTATAAAACTATATGGGCAATAGTTTCATAGAAAGAACAGACCACCACATGCAATTTGTGCACTGGGAAGAAAGTAAAACCGGGAACTGACTTTATTTTAAGTTCCATAAAAGCTGCAGCGCTAATATGCTCTACCAGCTATAAAAACGTTTCAAAGGGTTTTTTTAGCCAAATATTTTGCCAAATGAAGGGAATAATGGAAAACAAGTCTCTACTTATCTCATCATTACATGTACATGTTCATTTCTGAAAAAGTCAGTATTTTATATATTCTCTTCTCCAGTCACAGATATGATACATAAAATCTTCCTGTTTAAAAAAACCCAGTTTGTATTAAATCCATCTAGTTTTACAACATTTTTAATTCCAGTCATCTCTCATTCTAGTATATGATAATTAATATTGAATATTTTATGCTTTAAACATTAAAAAACTTAATTAAGCCACAGAAGCATGCACCTGCTAAACTGAGACACATGTTGCTATCACTCTAAACCCTCCCTCCTCACTCCATCCCTCTCTACTATTTATCTCCCTCATTCTTTCTTGTGCCAGGGCTGACCAAATTTCAGATTGTATGCTCTTCACTGTACAGACTGTTTCTTTCTGTGTCTTTTCTGAAGTTCCTTTCTGGCACTTTAAGATAATAAATAATTACCATGCAACTTTGATTCTTTCTGCCTCTAACACCAGGAAAAATAAAAAGCAACATTTATGGATTGTTACTCACTTTCAGGCTTTGAATCCACGACTGCATGTTGCATATCTTTCAGCTGGAGCTGCACTCTTTGCAGCCTTTGCTCTGCGTGGAACAGCTTATAAAAGACAATTGACTCTATTAATATATGTATTCTTTTGAAAAGCAACAACAAAATATAGTATCAACAAGATGCCCGAAATACAAAAAATGGTAACAGTTTGCACCTGGAGAACATCTGTTCCACAAGACAAAGGTAGTATGTTCTTACTATGCAAAAACAAATGCTTCAACAATTAGTTTGATTTTATTTGTTACATTTTAGAATTAAGGAATATATACTTCTTGAGCTACATCTGAGTGATTTTTTCTTTATGAATCAAAAATTCATTTAACAATTTTTAAAAAATAAAAAAATGCTAGTATTCATGAAGGTAAGGACAAAAACCAATAACTAGGATGAGGGAGAGCTAAGGGAGAAACTGGGTAAGTATCCTTACAGTGCTTTGGCAATGCTGATGAGTTGTCACAGCAACTCGCTGTAATATTGAGCCAAGTTTGAGAAGAGACTGCCAAGTTTGCTGCTAAACAGCACCTGCTTGAATAGTATTTTTGTGATTTGGACAAATAGCCACTAAGAAGTGAAACTAGCTGATCAAGTTCATTTCATTTATGGTCTAACCCAGACGTCAAGCTAGGACTTAACAGCTGAAAAAGAGTCCAATAACTTCTGCACAAGTGCCAAACACAAAAGAAGCTTGCAATACTAAAATCTTTGACTTTTTCTTTCAGTACATTTTGCCAGTTCACATTAGTCGTCAGAAGTTGGCTAGCTGGCATAACAAACAGTGCCATCAGACAGCACTAGACTTTGTTAAAAAGTCTTGTTTTGTCAGTGTGACCTGTAAGCAAAGCCCAGCCTTCCATTCCGATACCAACCACTTCCAATCAAGCATGTTATATCCATCATGCGCATGATCT
This sequence comes from Dermatemys mawii, assembly GCA_007922305.1. Classification (NCBI taxonomy): domain Eukaryota; kingdom Metazoa; phylum Chordata; order Testudines; family Dermatemydidae; genus Dermatemys; species Dermatemys mawii. The sequence goes on from ML677361.1 coordinate 16,390,391, forward strand.
TCAAGTTGGAAAGACAAAATCAGAAGGTTAGTCTTCAACCCACATCCCAAGAATAGGGTAGTGCAATGCCGCTGTGTTTGTTTCTGCTATTTCCCCATCTTACATCTTAATGGAAACACACACAAGAACAAACCACATCAAATCAATATTTGCTCACTACAATAAATTCAATTCTCTGTCTCTCAGAAATACAATAATATGGCACAAAGCACAGAGTTCTTAAGTGACCCTGATGTTAGTGGAAGTTAAGACTGCCAAACACTTGAGAGGTGTTCAGCACCCTGCTGGACCAAGCCCCTCGTATAGAAACTTGCTACAATATTCCTATTAAAAATAGATTTTAATTTCCTGAGGGAGGATATGGATGTGGTCACCTAATATCATCTTTGGTGTTCCTCTTTTAAAAACCTGCCTAGGGCTCATCCCCAAATAAAGCCAAACATCTATTACCTTATGTTTAAGGGATCTGCTTTTACATGGATACCTGATTCTTTTGTTCTTGTTTCTGCTGGGCTAAAGATTCTTCTCTCTCTTTCTCTACTCGAAGCTGTCTTGCTATTTCAAGCATTCGTTGATGGTTTTGCACTGTCTCCACCTACAGCACATGGATAAATAGCGCACATTACTGTCAGATAGTTGAGAAATAAATTAGTGTGATCATGTGTCTCAGAAAGCCACTTACCACTTCCTTTCCGTATATATTACTACTTAGAGATGACAGTAAGGCACTGGCTTCAAGGTCCTTAAAAGCTTTGGACCATTGCCTACGGAGATTCCCTTTCCGTCAATTAGTATTCAATTCCTTCTTCAGACATACAGCATGTTCATCTTAATCCTTGTTTGCATTCCTAAATCAGAGCTGCAAGCCAAGGACTGTGACACTGAAATGTTACACTGTTACTTCTCTCATTACCCTCTTCTTAAGACGCTCCACTCTCTTGATGAGCTGATCCTTCTCCTCTTCCATTGCAGTGATATCCTACAAAGCAATAAAAACAAACAAAATACTAATGTACTTACAATATTGTATTATAATATAGGAGTTGGGCCAGATTCTGTTACAGTCACGTAAACGTGGAGTAAGCAAAATCGAAATCTGTCCTTTTACAATCTGGATATACTTGCAACATCATTGATTTGTGGTCTAATCATCCAAGGCTCTAGTCCCGCTCTCTCTTTCATCTTATCACTCCAACCCTCACAGTCTTTATGTAGAACAGGCTAGATGACAGCATAGCACAGCACCATGTAATTATTGTGCACATTTAAAATGTGAGCACATGGATTTCTTTGAAGATTAGAAAAAATCAAAACCCCAAGAAGACAACTCCAAATTTGATCCTGTAACATGTATGCCCTTAAAAGCTGACATCACGTCCACTTCTATGCAGATAGATGTTTGAATTTCAGTTTTGCATTCCATTACATAAGAAAGCTGCATTCTGCCATTTTTCCAGTGAAATTACATTTAAAGAGATACTCTGTTTATAAACCATGGGTCTGATTACTGTTCTCACTTACCCTTCTTTTACAGTGATGTCTCGCTATTGTTTTACAATGATGTGAGAGGAGAAACAGGCACTATATATTTAGGCCACAATCCAGCATAGCACTCAAACACCTACTTAACTTTAAGCACTCAAGCAGTTCCACTGAAAAGCTAAGCATGTGCTTACATGCTTTGCTCCATTAGGGTCTTTATGAAAATACCCCTATGTAATAATAACACCATCTAGATTCTCATAACTGAAATAACTTTTATAATTGAGTTTACTTTTCAACATTTCTGTTGCTTTCAATTGACTTCTAAATCACTTAGGTGTTTCTGAAAATGTTAGCCTACATTACTAAAGGAAGAGGTTTTATAGACAATGTGTATTCAGAGGGAAATGTAGTGTTAATATTTGAAAATCTATTACTGAGGTCAGTCCTATGTCTTGGCTGCACTGTGTCACAATGTGCTGCAGAAGACCCAGTTCTGAGCATGACCTTAGGTCTTGTTCTTCCTTTGTCAGCAGAGAACTACTCCAGCTAAGCACAACAAAGCTGGAGTATCTATTAGTGCCGACCTGTACACACTAGGCACTGCAGTGGGCCCATGGAACTGATTAAAATTAAACAAACAGACTTAAGATACAGTCTGGACAAAACCGTTGAAAATCTATGGTTTCCTTTGTTTTTTTTACCCGTCTTATTTCTGCGGTGGAGAAGCCAGAAGTCTTGAGCTGTTCACACTCCTTATGTAGGTTTTTAAAGGCTTCCATCAGATCTTCATACTACAAAACACAAAGGAAAGAAAAACTTCAAAGCTAGCACTGTATCTCATAGGTTGCACATCACCACATTGCTTTTCAGTAATACCATAAGTGAACAAAGATCAGCAATGTGAACAAAGGCTCATTTAGCTGTTCTCTCATCTGAAAAATAGTTAACATATAAAGCAGACATTCACGTTTATTACATCATTGCAACAAACAACCTTTTATTTGAGGGTGCCCTCATGAATCCTTCAATTTCTCCTCTGCTTTAATGCTTTTCTCAGTGACACATATTGCAGCTAACATAGTTCTAACTAAGGAAGACTTGCTTAGCTCCATGGGGAGATAATCCATGCATTTCCTCAGTAAGAGTCATTGATTGGTTGGTGTATGGCTCTCCCTAGTTTGAGTACACTTCCTGTGTAACCCTAACAGCCCAGAGAGGAAAATCTTGATCTGAGAATGCAAATATGAGTTTCACAAGCTTCTTGATCTGGCAAGGTACTATCTGACATCACTGGTGGTGGAGTACAGGAGTTGATGGGAGAGTGCTCGGGGACTGATTTATCATGTCTAGATTAGACGCGATAAATCGACCCCCGCCCCTCCAATGGATCAATTGCTACATGCTGATCCAGCGGGTAGTGTAGACATACCCACAGACATTAAATAAGATGGAGAAATCTAAAAACTGACTTGCAAGTACTCCCTTGCAAGAGCAATTAGATATGAATGTTCAACAAAATAAAGGGGAAAGTATCATATCACAAAGCAGTGAAGTGATTATTCCTTTCTAAATAACTCTGGTGAGATAGCAAATGGAATACTACATTTTTCTTCTGGGCACATCAATATCAGACACATACTGACAAAGTGTAAGGAATTCAGAGAACAACAAGAAAATGATTGAGGGACTGATTTACAAGAAAATAGTAAAAGATGAAATACATATAGCGTGGCTAAGTGACAAATAGAGAGGGAGACATGATAAGATGTATGTATCAATGACGATAAGGAATTATTTACAAAGAGGTGGGAGTAGAAATGTGACTAAGGGTTTGTCTACATAGGACATTACTTCATGACAAGCCAGGTATTAATCTACAGTGGACACTACTACTGCACACTAAAAGTTCCACAGTGTGCTTTGATATAGTGTTCGCTGAAACTGGATTATTTTAAAGTGCCCTACAGAACTTTTAGTACACTGTGGCACTGTCCATCTAGGACATCACTGTGTGGCCAACTGCTGCACTATAGATTCACACCCTGGCTTACTATGTAGTAACATCCTGTGTAGACAAGCCTTGGAGAAGTGGGATGAAATTGTGACCTTTAGGTACTACAGCAGTATAAATGATAAATAAGAAAAACTGATGATGATAATGAAAGCTTTCATACACAGAGATCAGTTAGCTTGTAGAACAGTTTCCAACTGTTTCCAAAGCCCTAGAAAAGTATACTGTAAACAACAATCTTGCACTGGCATCTGTGGATGATCAGATTATCTGGAAGGCTTTTTCATTTCTATTTTCTACGATCCTTCTTCGTTTGGGATCCAGAAACACCATATAGTTTTATACTCATGGTGACATGTGCCTAGTCGGTATTTTCTTTGGCTTTGTTTTGTTGCTTGACAGATTCCTCTTTCCAAATGCGGCACAGTCCAGGCAAGAGGCTGCACTCAGATGATCCACCTCCTAGTAGCTCATGGGCTGGGAGGCTTAAAGCCAGTAGTATCCACATGGGAAAGACTCACTATTTCATGAATGGGGGATACTCTTCATTGAAGGCCCAGTATAGTATGTTGGACCATAACAAGAGTATGGTTAGCCAGTTTCATTGGATTGAACTACCAGTGGCAGCTGGAGAAGGAGCATCACAGCACATGCAACACGAGATACACACAAGCAACCCAAGAATGCTTATAGGTTCAATGATGGCATGACTATCAATGCCCTGGGGGCAAGTTCATCAGATGGGCCACAGAGATTTAGGTCTATTTTTTCTTAGTTATTCAATATAAACTACAGCTAATTTGATTTCCAGATAACAGTCTGGCCTGGAAACTGGTAATTTCTTCAAGTCATCTGCTTAAGTAACTGGAAAAATACAATTAAGCAAAGTACAGTATACCAAAGAAACCTGCATTAGCTATGCTGTTTCCAAGAAGTAATATGTGAATTGTTGATGTCTATCCCTAAAATACAATGTTCTACATTTGCATAGCCAGATACAGTCAGTGAAACTCAATTAACTTCATCAGCATTTAAATACTCACATGGTAATGTCAAATTGCATAAAAACCAGTATATTATTCCAGCTTTCTATTTTAAACTAGTCAGTACAGTATTAGTTTAATAATATAGTTATATTATTCTAATCCCAAAAGGGAACACAATTTACGTAATGGAAACAAGGGAGTTGGATATTTATACAAATTAGGACTGCCACATACTGAACAAACATACAACTTACATTCCTTTTTCTAACTGCTGCTTCTGTTTAGTTATTTTAAAGTTATAAAATCAGAGATTGACGATAGTTAAAAAAAAAAAAAAAAGGAGGGGGGTTGTCCAAACCTCCATGCAGCTGTACAGCTTTCATGATGCATAATAAGTATTTAGTACTACTTGCTACCAACATTCCATAATATTGATTTCATAAATGACTGTACCTATTGAAATACACCACAAATACTGCATAGAAATTAAGTAGCCATGTAGCTTAGATAATATAAATCTGAACACACATCTTAATTACATTTCATTGGCTTTAAATTTCAGATTTCAGACCCACCCAGTCTGATTACTTAAGACACACAGTTAAGGTTCACTGAAAAATGTTGGAATGTCAGCCTTGGCAATGGAAGACGTTTGTTTATCCACAGAACATTAATATCTGTCTGGTAGAAATTGGGTAGACCACCAACGGATTTTACTTGAGTAATCAAAAAGCAATCAGAAGGCAATGGCATATAGTCACTAATGTCTGGGGATAGATTATGAGTTACTACCTACAGTGATAAACTTCATGGCCTTGTCTAAAATAGGAAAAGCATTTGTTAGCTCAGATATTAAAAACTCTGTTTTTTTAAAAAAAGTGTTAATCCCTGTCTACGTTAGGTGTTAATGTGGTTTTGAACACCACTTAAAAGTATTAGCTAATCCACTTTTAAAAACACATTTTTTCTTAGTCTGCCCAAGCAATAATCCCCTAAACCATCGCTTTGCCCTTCCTTTCATCTATTTTATGAATTTAAAATAATAGCCGGATAGCAAATTCATCTAAAACACTACCTGTTTGTTGGTGTCAGCCACAGTATCATCATGAAGAAACTCAGCTGGCACTTCAAGTTTAATTAAGAAACGTGCCAGATAGGCTCTTTTCTTGAGTTCATCAGTCCGTTGAAGGAGCCAGTGTAAGACAGGATGAATCACAGGTTTGCTTCCAATAACTAAACCCTGGCGGAATGTACTCCTAAATAATAATAAAAAACAGTAAGTCTCCAACTAAAGAACACTGCTTTGGCACAAACACTATTAGCAATTGTTATGATTCCCTCCCACACCTGCTAATGCTTTTCTCTAAAGTTACTGCCAGCTGGCTGACCACAGGCCTGATTCTGCTACCCTTATGCAGGCAGAATTCCCACAGAAATCAGGGAACAAAGATTGCAGCAATGGATCTTGTGTTTCTGAAGTATCCTCCAGAAAACCAGAAGATCTGAGAATAGCCTGGGTTACCAGACTACAAGGTGATACAGGATGAGTGCAATAGAGACCGATGTGCCTGGTCTCTAAGGGAAGGTGATGACCCCACTAGTCATACAGCACCCTCTACTGGCCAACCTACTGAATATTACAAGATACAAAAGCAAAGGTAGCACAACAGTGGAGCAAACCAGCAAGGACAGGACTGAGAAACAACTCCCAAACCCTTGAATTCTTTACTACCACAAGCAAAGTGTGCCATGTACTATACATCTCCTAGGTGTTAATGGAAGAAATAGTTTCTGAACATCTGCATATTAAGTGGAACTATCGGTTTCTATACTTGAGTGACTGACACTAGTATTTAAACAGTAGAACAAAACAATAAACTTATCGAGCTATACAGATGAATGAGTCTGAAAGTGAAATAATTTGGTACAAATATATCATTTGATATTTGAACAAGGAAAAGGATATCGGCAATGGCAGAATGATTAATAAGACAGACATTCAAGTAACAAACTACAAAATCTGAATAAATACAATATTTTTACATACAGTAGAACATTTCATTATTGCTCTGCAATTAAAATACACTTATTTTGCCATTTTCTATAAACAAGCTGATACTTACAGGTCACTAATACTTCCTGGAGGTTTGTATTTAAGGATACCAAGAAGGCTCAACATTCGTTTAGCTGTTTGTTCTGGCATCTCCTCTCTAATGTCAACAACATGCTGAAAAGCAAAAAAACAAGTACTGTATTACCCTGCATAGGTCAAATTGTTAGCCACGCAGATCTAAAGGAAGGGACTTGATCCACCCATTATAACATGTGACTGACATAAGTGAGGTGTCACATACAGAACACCACTCTAAGAGCCAAATTCTGATTCCCTTTGGACTCTGTCCCCATATGTGTGCTTAGGCAACTTTATTTCACACCTGTACTCTGGCTGGCCATGGGCCCACAGTCTGCCAGTCATACAGATTATTTCTGCCAAGAGTAACAGTAATCCTGACAAGACTGGGTGCATAGTGGCCACGAGTACATTGTGGACAAGATCATTATTCAGATATATGGCCCACACCTTGTGATCTAAAAACCTATTCCTCTCCATAGGTCAGCACTCATAGAACTTGACGATGGATTGTGAACTGTCAGCTCCTTTGCTCTGTGGGGCACAAAGGCAAAAGCTCCATCCCAGAGTTCACTTTCTGATCACTTCCCACCCTATACATGTGGCCAATGGCCAGCCAAAATGTGTTCTTTAGATGAAAGAAATGTAAATATGAATAAGATCAAGATTCACATTCTGATTCCTAATCAGAAATTTAAGATGGTTGGCCTCTAGCGTTTTCTAGTTTGCCAAAAAAATAAATAGAAAGGATTCTCTTCTGGATGTGCATATTTAACTCTCTAAGACTAGCACAATCTACATATGGAAAGCAAACATATGCCATAAAATACACAAAATTAGCTGTAAATGGAGGTTTTCTGCAACATTTCTGCTTCTACGACTCTTGAGAGCAAGCCTTCTAATGCCTATGTTTAAACTCCATCCTTACCTTTGGGTCAATCTCTCCCAGAACATCATTAAGAAGTTGCAATAGCTGCATTGACTCCAGTGAGTCAAATGTGATTAAATTATAGTTCTTCTTAAAAGGCTCCTTATTGAGCTTCTCAACAATTGATTTGATTTGATCACTCATAATTGGTCCTGAAAACAATCCTGCAGAATAGAGAGTGCGAGGTGGGAAGATCCATTCATTAGAACAGATGTAATTAAATCTTTGAACCTCTGTATACCACAAAACTCCTGTGATGGATGCATAGAGCTGGGGGGGAAGAGAGGGATGCTGCAAGACAGGAAGCATGCAAACTCTGTCTAGTGCATTGCCTTTTATCAAGAAGGCTTGTCTACACTTGAAACTGTAGCACTTCAGTATAGACATTACCTACACCAGTAAGAGAAGTTCTCCCATGGGGATAGCTAATCCACCTCACCCAGAGGTGGTAGCTAGATCAATGGTAGAATTTTTCAATCGACCTAGAGCTGTCTACAATGGGAGGTTATATTGACTTAACTAGTCATTCAGCAGTGTGAATTTTTCACACTCCTGAACGACCTAGCTGGGTTGACCTTTTTAGTTTAGACCACAGAAAGAAATGAACATTGAAACATTTGCAGATTTATTAGACAAAAGTACTTCACGGGCTCAAGAAGCCCTTGTGGGTCATCCCACCCTAGCTGCAGTTACTGCACAGAGTATCGCTCCCTGTAGCAGAGACCTCTGTATGTACCGGTGGACCCCATAGCCTCCCCCACACCAGGAACTGACCCCTATAGGTGCCAAGATCATCCCAGATCCTCCCCCACAGCAAGGACCCTACAGGTGCCAAGGGAATCCCAGATCTTCCTCAACAGCAAGGACTGACCCCTGCTAGTGCCAAGGAAATTCCAGATCCTCCCCCAGAACAAGGAACAAGCCCTACGCATTCCCGAGGCCCCCCATATCCTCCCCAAAGCAGGGACTAACCCCTATGGGTGCCGGGAGGAGGGTTCTCATCACTCTGTACAGTGGGACTGATGGGGAGCCTCTATCGCTCCCCTCAGCAGAGACCGATTCCTTTGGGGCCCTGGGGGACCCGATACCAATTCTCACAGAGGGACCTGATCCCAATGGCTGCCGGCAGCCCCTGTATTCTTCCTGGCCACCGAGAACGACCCCCCGGGATCCCAGGGCGTCCCTGGATCCTTCTCCAGACCAGGACACACCCGCATGGCTACCCGGGCCTCCCCGTTACTCTCTACAGCCGGGACGGCTGGGACCCCTGTATCTATCCCATCGCCGGGGTCTACCCTTAGGGACCTCGGCGCTGCTCCCCGCAGGGCCCCACCCCTCACCCCGGCCCCCGTTACCTGACCTTCTGCCCCAGCTACCCGTTGTCGTTCCCCCCTCCTCCTTCTCCCCAAGAGTTTTTTCTCCTAGTTTCCAGGCCCTTGGTAACAGTTGCTAGGGCAGAGTGGAAGCCTTACTTCCGGTCACGTGGCGCACATGACGCCGGGTATCCAGGATCAAGCTACGTATTGCGCTCTAAGCCGGGGAGGGGAAGGCTCATGCGCATGCGTCGCTTGAAGTAGTGAAGGCGGCTGGGGCTTTCTGCTTTCCCCCAGGCGGGGAGGGAGGAGAGGCGGAGGCGGAGGCGGAGGAGGAGGCAGGCGCGAATATCAGCCTCTGAGGCAGTAAATGTAAAGGTGGAGAGAGAGCGCTCCTCTGTCTGTGACTCCACCTGGCACAGGGGAGTAGGGTGACCAGAAGACCTGGTTTTATAGGGACATCCCTGATTTTGGGGGCTTTTTCTTATATAGGCTCCTATTATCCCCTCCCATCCTGATTTTTCACACTTGCTGTCTGGTCAACCTACATGGGAGCGAGCTGCCCACCTTGCAGTGCGCATCACCAGCCTAGTCAGAAGTGGGCTTCCTCCAGGGGAGCTCTAAAGTTGCTTCCAGCACGTTTCCTTATGCCACAGTCAGTGCCTGTTATTAATGGGGTCTTATTAATAAACTTGGGCTCCTGTTGAGCCCTTTACATCAGGAGATAGCACATTACTTAACAAGAATGACTGAATTAAGCCTCCAGGCCCAAGTAATTCTCTCATTTGACAAAGGAGGAAAATGAGGAAAGGAGAATGTTTGCTTTGGTTTTCTTTTTAATTTGGAGCTGGTTACCCTGATATCTGAATATCCATAATTGCTAACAAATAAATATGAATCTTGTTGGAGAAAATAACTGTGTAACCCATTTCAGGCAGGTGAGTGTATATACCAGTCTCTGCAATTTTATCATCTCTGGAACTTCAAAATTATTACAAAATAAATAGCTTGCAGTCTGAAAGCATCTCCTTCTGATGTTTATTCTTTTTCATTTGATTTGCAACTGTAAAGAATATAACTGTATTTCTTATTTTATTTTCTGATATGCTGTATGTGAGCTGTGTTTTCCGTTTTAAAGATGAAGAGCTTAATTCTCATCTCATTCTAGTGTGGCTCCATTAACTTAAAAGGATTTACAGCTGTATAATATCCTAATTCTGAAAAGATTAATGCATAGGACTTCATAAGAATAGCCATATTGGGTCAGACCAGCCCAGTATTCTGTCTTCTGACAGTGACCAATGCCAGGTGCTTCAGAGGGAATGAACAGAAGAGGTAATCATAAGTGATCCATCACCCATTCCCAGCTTCTGGCAAACAGGCAAGGGACACCATCCGTGTGCATCCTGGCTAATAGCCATTGATGGAACTATCCTCCATGAACTTATCTAGTTCTTTTTTGAACCCTGCTATAGTCTTGACCTTCACAACATCCTCTGCCAAAGAGTTCTACAGACTGTGCATTGTGTGGAAAAAATACTTCCTTTTGTTTTGCCCTTTAAAAACTAGACCATGTTGATTTGCAAATTTAACATCATCAACTCAGGATTGAACAAAGACTATAACTACAAAAGCAGTTTCTTCTTTCTGTGTTCATACCTCCAGATCAGCTGCTGGAAGAGGACCTCATCCTTGCTGATTAGAGATAACAAGGTGGTTCAGCCTGATTGAACTAACCTTATCGCTAACCTGGTTCTTGCCTACTTATTTATACCTTCCTCTGGATACTTCCACTGCATGTATCCAACAAAAGCAGCCCCAGTTCTGAGGCAAAGAGGAAAACACCAGCCCTTTATGGTCTCAGACCTATGCACTTAATAGTAATGAAAAAGACTGTTTCTAAGATTTGATGCCCTGGGTGACCCCTTGTGCAACTTGAATGGGAGATCTAGCCCTGGACTCTCGAGGCCAGGTTCTTCTACTGACTGTGTAAATGCCCACAAAAGCTTATGCTTCAATACTTTTGTTTGTCTTTAAGGTGCCACAGGACTCTTTGTCATTTCATAGGAGTATTAATGCATCTGACACTTATGTTTTTGCTTTTTAAAAATCCTGACTATTCAAAATATTAAAGCATATTTGCAATGTCCAACCAGAAGGAATTCCAGAAATATTCCTCCTCTGAAAGCTGCCTTTGTCCAACATAGTGTGGGTGGCTGTGGAGCATTGTATTTTATTGCTCCAAATTCATCCCTTGCATAATTCCTTTGATTGTAATGAAGATACAACAGGGATTAATATGGCTCTTTCTATTTTGTTTGCCCATAGGTTAAGCCGCTGGCACGCTTTAACCTATACTCGTGCTATTGATTAACAATAATGAATGATCGTACTGATTTTATTGATCATTATTGATCAATAATGAATGATCATGCAAATGGTTTTCTTACTGTGCCTTTAAGTGGTGTGGCCTGCCTAAGGGATTGTGGGGGTGGAAGTAGACAGAATCAAGCGGCTACAGTTCTTGAGAGCATAGATTCCAAGGGAAGTTGTAACAATGGCTGCATTTTGCAGTTTGAAGAATTTCTGTGAATATGAAACTTCTAAAGTTGTCCGTTTTCAGAGTGTTTCCTATGGGAGTTTGAAATGGACCTTCCATATGGTTGTCTTCCTGTATGTTTGGTAAGTTAAAAATGACTCGATGAGCAAATGTGTTTCTTATGTGGGTGATTGTCAGACTGCTTCGGACTCAGCCTTCAACAAGTACAGAGAAACTTTTTCACTCTGTGCTAGAGGACTAACATAAATCAGTTTTTTAGCTGCTTTTTAAAGGCTGATCAGTATTGTACGGTAACAGGCAGGCTACTATAGAGTGGCTGTTTAGAACAGGGAGTTGGCTGTGGGAGGTGTGGTCCTGCATATTCCTCTCTCATCCCCCTAGTAAAAAGTGGTTGAATGTAGTTTCTTTTTGAACAGGGCTGTCTGGCTTAATTTACACAGTCAGCAGAAGAACGTGGCCTCGAGAGTCCAGGGCTAGATCTCCCATTCAAGTTGCACAAGGGGTCACCCAGGGCATCAAATCTTAGAAATAGTCTTTTTCATTACTATTAACTGCATAGGTCTGAGACCATAAAGAGCAGATGTTTTCCTGTTTGCCTCAGAACTGGGGCTGCTTTCAACAATGATGTTTGCTGACCAATGTCTTTAGTTATTCATAAAATAGGTTTAATTTTACAGAAGGGTGCTTTTACACATTGAGCAGCTGATGCAAATTTCACTTGCAATAAACTTGTAAGAAGTTCTGTTGCCTAATTAAGGCACCATTTCCAAATTGTTGCTAAGAGCTGTTTTCTCACACTGCCAGACTGTAGTGTAGCAGCATGACTGTCCCAAATCACTCTTCTCAAGAGGAGAAAGACTGTCTGTAGCAAACACCTCAGAAGCAGAAAAAGTAGTAATGTAGGAGTGATTTTAAAACTGACAATTGGTTTAGTCAGTCACTTCACACTTACACATTTTCGACACAGTTTTTCACCCCTGAAATTTTTATTTGTTAACTGAAATAGTGCTGACTCAGTCAACTAAATCACAGACTTGTTGAGAAAAGGAAACCCTTTTTATATGACATTATTTAATGTGGAAAGTGTCTTCTGAACTTACACACAAGTTTTAGAAATGGTCAGTTTCATGTACTTAGTGCTACTGTGTTTGGGTGCTAAAGGCTGCAGTGGTGGGATGAGTGGCTATTGATTTATTTCCAAACAACTATTTAACTGGAATGTGATAGCATTCATATTAGCCTTAGGTTTTATAAAAACTTGTATTTACAGCATGCAAATATTAGGCTAAGTTTAAGTTGATGGGTGACCCTTTAAGAATAACAGTAGCATATGGATAGCCTGATTTTATGTTAAAGAGAAGCCTTTCAGATGGACCTCTTAACACATGAAGATGACAGTAAGCAATCTGAAGAGACTTGTGAGTGGTGATTGGAACTGCTTTTAATGGGTCCCTTGTCATGTGCCCTTTGCACAAGAGAAAATGCAAAGGGATCTGTTTCAAGCCCCCTTGAAATTAGCGGGGAAGTTTGCCATTGATTTCAGTGGGGACAGGATTTCACTTTAATAGTACACAACTACACTATACAATGTCTCTTACATACATCAGTGCAATCCCATCAGAGTCAATAGGATTGCAGTGGTATCACTGAGGGAGATGTTGGCCTGATAAATGCATTCAACACATAAGATCCTAAATTCCTTGGAAAAAATTAATGACTTAATTTACAGTACCCATTTTCTAATAAGGATGCCAAGAAATGACTGTCATTTCAACCCATATCAGTGGGTTCATTTGTGCTTTCCATTTTGTTTGGTTAGTTATGTGCTTGTCACCGACAAACGGTATCAGAAAAAGGACTCTGTGATCAGCTCAGTTCATACTAAAGTGAAAGGAGTAGTTCAGACTGACTCAAGAATCTGGGACACGGCTGAATATACTATTCCCATGCAGGTGAGTCTCAGTTTAAGGTCAGTGCAGCATCGGACTTCCATTGATACGTGCTGTTGCTTTACTGGCATGTGTCTTTGTCCTGCTCCTCAGTGATTTTAACCTATCAACAAGAGAGGCAGTTTTTGTGAGCATGAATTAAGAAGGCTGTAAATTGGAAGCAGTAACTTTTAAGTATGTGGAAAAAATATTTTAAAATGTCTTTTTATGGGATTTTCAGAAACTTGATGCTCTTACCACAAGTAATTTTTTGATTTTAGTAACAGAAAAGGTAGGAAAAAAAATCAGTCCTGAGTGTAAACCCACTGAAGTTAAGAGAATTATCCTTGATTTATACTAGCATCACCAAGATCCAAATATGGATCCTCCACCAGTTTTACAGTGGAAAAACTTTTTTTTGAGTTCAGTGGAGTTATGCCTGATTTATGCTGGTGTGAGTGAGATTAGAACCAGGCCCATTTGTCTTTAGTGGTGTCCCTCTGGATGAACACAGGGGTGACTTAGATCAGAATTCAGAGTGGTACCTTGTTAGTCTGTATCTGCAAAAAGGAGGAGTTCTTGTGGCACCTTATGCCCACATCAATTTGTTAGTCTCTAAGGTGCCACAAATACTCCTCGTTCTTGTTGAGATCAGAATGTGGCACATAGTAAATCTCAGTAAAATACTGTTTTCTTTTCGCTCTCTATAGGGAATAGACTCTTTTTTTGTGATCACCAACATAATCATGACAGAAAACCAGTTTCAAAGTGTCTGCCCTGAGGTAACTGCATTTTGTACGTGATTTCCCACCTGCATAACATAGCATTTTTTGGCAGAAGTAATCCATAGCAGCCACAAACATTAATTAGTGGCTCATGACTATAGTAATTTTGTATCAGTGAGCATTGCTTTGTCTTCCTCTGTTTCTTTATTTCATTCAGCAACATGCAACAACTGGTCTAATTGCACTCCTTTTTTCCCCTCTGCCTTTTTGCTTTTCTTGTGAATCAACTGGCATTGGTGTGATGTACCACACTAGAGACCCTGCAGCCAAACCTGTGCATAGGTTACACTCTCCCCAGGCATTTGTTCCTCTTGTTCAAACATCTGGATTCACTTCTGTATAAAGAGCAACTAGGAGGAACAGTGGGGTTAGAGAATTGTTGCCAGTTTCTCTGCAGTAATCTGCTGTGCTGTGCTGTAATTTTAAGCTTGATCATGCTTTGGTCTTTTTGTTTTATTTCTGGTCAAAATTTGTACACAGTTGCAGTTCTCCTATTTGTTCATTCATATAGTTACTAGAAGAGACCTTAATTAGCAGGAATGAGTTGACTATCATTAACAAACAAGGAAATAAACAATCCATTGTCAGACTGGCTTGGTGAGACTCAGTGTTCACCAAATGGAAAAGGATACAAATAATAAGGAAAGAAATGTTACTGCAAACCAAGGAAAGTTCCAAAAAAATAAAAATAAAAAGCTACCAGAGGCTCTTTATCTCATCTGTTCTATTTGCAGTTTTGTTGTATAAGACAAACACAGTAGTCGGTTAATAAATAAGACCCAATTTGTATAGACGGAGACCTGAAGCACAGAGACACACAAATGAATGCAGATTTAATAACTTTCATCACAACATAGAGACCACACTTGTCTTTGCAAATCAGGTATTTGCACATGCAACTGGATATTTAGACAGACAGTTGTGATCATTGGGTGTGAAAATGTGGGCACACAAAAACACGCACATTTTGAATGTGCAAGCTGGCTTCAACTATTCAATTATTTTTTAAAAATACAAGCATTCGTAAAACACAATCTGCTCTTGATGAGTGTGAAACGGACAACTTGCATGCCACCGACAGACATAACAATATCTTACAGTACATGTCCAAGCTTGTCAAAAGATTGTATTCTATTCTCTGTCTGTACCCTAAATCACTGGTGCCAAAGCATCAGAATGAAGCCAGAGAACTGCGAAGAGAGAGAGAAATGATAAAAAAACAGCCTATTTGCTAATTGTTAATTGAAGGGGATTTGATGAGGAGAACTCAGCAAACCTGCTTATGCTCTGCAGGGTTATATGGGACAGGAACGTGAATATTTTCTTGAATTCTTTTGTATCTGCAACATGAATCCCTCAGAACCTTTGGTTTATTCTGATACTCAGTTTTTAAAAATATTTGATAGGTAAAGTCATTAAATTGGTTAATAAAAATTCTCCCTTTCATTGCCAATAGGATTGCTGCTGAGGAAGTGGCATGGGTGTAACCAGAACTGAATTTGATGTATTGTCCCAGCAACTCAGGGCACTTAGGAACAACTTCCTTGCATTTCCTATATCATTGGTGTGGATTTTTTAAAAAATCAGATTCACCAGACAAATAAATCCCTGAGCTAATTCCAGTGAAGCCAAGAGATTACACTTGAGATTAATTTGCACCACGCTGAGTGGGTTACAAAAGAGGACTGTACTTCCTCTGTTCTGCTTCTTGCTCTGTGATTTCATCTTACTGTTTGCCATTTCTGTGCAGAATATTTTACAATAGCAATAGAGGTAGATATTTATAATGGTCTTTTATATTCATGTGTTTTTCAGTACCCCATTGCCAAAGCTGTCTGTTCTTCAGATGTGAATTGTGGAAAAGGACACATGAACCCCCAGAGTAATGGTACATGGATTCCGCATTCAGATTTTAAAACTCATAGCAGATGGTGAAATGCAACTGTCTTTTAGTTAATAATTATTAGATGGTTAAAGAAATTATGGGGTACCAGCCTTGGAGAATTTGCAACTGAAGGGCCAAATTCTGCTCTGAGATATACTGGTGCAACACCCACTGGCAATTGTGTATGCAGAGCTATCTGACGAGGGAGATGAACTACCAAGCACAGTGGGTGGCGAGGAGGGAGGCACAAAGACAAGAGTGGGAGACGGAAACAAAAGGAGTAACAAGGAGAATGACATGAAATTTGTGTTCACGCACCTGGATTTTTTTCCACCCTGTGGAGAATTTTAACAAAAGGTGGGAATGGGCGGAGGGGGCGGGTCAAAGAGAAGATGGATGTAGGAGGGGGAATGCAAATCAGATACCACACTACATATAGAGCCCACTCCTGAAGTGCTTTCTACAGGTGTAATTCACACTGCAGTCAGTGACAGTTCTGCATTTAGAGTGACTGCAGGATTGTAACAATGCTGGTTCTGGTGGGACACTTCTGAGAGTGTCAGTTCAGGACAAATTGCTTAGAGCAGGGCAGTTACAGCCCAAAGATGGGGTTTCTTTACTATTAAGGCAAACCAAACCAACCAACCAGAGAGTACTTTGGTTTTACCCCATTGGCTACCATAAGTCACACAAGCAATTTCTTTAGACACTCCAGTTTCCCAGTATCACCACCAGCGCCACTCGTTATGGGGATGAATGGTTATGAAAACCAATGCCCCAGCAAAAGAAAAAGGTTCTCCCGATCCCAAAGGACCAAGCAAGCCCCAGACTCAGGTTAATATACAAATCAGATCTTACCCACAAATCACACTGTTGCCAATCTAAAATCCTTTAGAATCTAAAGGTTTACATACAGTAATGGCAAAGTTCTTGGTTCAGGCTTGTAGCAGTGGTAGAACAAACTGCAGGTTCAAATCAAGTCTTAGGAGTACACCCACAGTTGGGATGAGTCGTTCAGAGCTTCAGTTTGTAGCCAAGTGCCTCAAGAAGCAGGATTGAAGGCGAAATGGAGGAGTGTTCAGGGCCATTTATATCCTCTGCCCTGTGGAAGATCACAGGAGCAAGATGGAGCCTGGAGTCACATGGGCAAGCCACATGTCCATGCATGACTCAGTTCTTTACAGGTGGTAGCCATTGCTCACATGCTATCTTGAACCTCCCCACAAAGATTTCTTATGTGTATTGGAGTCTTCCAAGGTCTGTTGTCAGTTAAGTGTTTCTTGACTGGGCTCTTAACTTGCAAATTCCTTTCTCAATAAGCTGACAGAATGCTTTACTAAGGCTACTTAGAACCAAAGTACAAGTACATAGCCAATATTCATAACTTCAACTACAAAAATGATACACACATACAGCTACAATTATCATAATCAGCAAATCATAAACTTTTCATAGACATCTCACACAACAATCTTTGTACAATATTTTTGCTGCAGATATATAACAGTGGTTGCAACAATAATCTATAAGGTTATAGTTCATGTTAATAACATCATAAAGATCAAGCCCTATTTAAAGGCTATGTTGTCTTTGATACCCTCAGGAAAGGTTATTTAGTTCTAAAAATTTGTCCTACCTTCTAGGACGCTGATAGCGAATAGGAGTTGTCTCTGATGGTGTTATGGTTAGCCTATCTTTCATTGGCTGAGTGACGTCACTCAGTAACCTACTGACAGTGCTGTGGGGTGAGGTTCTGCACTCAGCAGAATATTCTTGCTCTAATTTTCTCTTATTGTTGAAGTAAGTCGTAAGAACTCTTAAATATTGTTACTTTGGCACAACTATGGAGAAAATCCTTCACCCACACATATCCAATGTGCAGTATTGACAAGGGCAAGAGGAGAAGTTAAGCACTATGCAGGTGTAGTGGAAGCATGGATCTGATAACCCCTCTTACAGCTAGTTCAGTCCACAAACAGCTGCGAAAATCAAAACTTTGAGTTTAAAGTCTTTGTCCTACCTGGACATCCTCATTATCACTACAAAAGTATTTTTTCTCTTGCTGATAATAGCTCACCTTAATTGATTAGTCTCTTAGAGTTGGTATGGCAACCCCCATCTTTTCTTTTCTTTGTGTGTGTGTGTATATCTATCTATCTATATTTATATATAGATATATATATTCCTACTGTATGTTCCATTCTGTGCATCTGATGAAGTGGGTTTTTAGCCCATGAAACCTTATGCCCAATAAATTTGTTAGTCTCTAAAGTGCCACAAGTACTCATTGTTTTTGTCCTTCCTGTGTGTAGAGATCCACCAATGCTTTGAGACTGTGTTATCCAAAGGACTGAGTCAAACAGTGTGTGTGAGCGCAATAAAAGCTAACTTTTCTTCTGTTCAGGAATTCAGACAGGAAGATGTGTGAACTATAATGCAACAATTAAAACGTGTGAAGTCTCTGCCTGGTGCCCTGTGGAATCAATGAAAGGTGCCCCAGTGTAAGTAAGAAAACCTTTTGCATGATCATTCATTATTGATCAATAATGATCAATAAAATCAATAAGATCATTCATTATTGTTCATCAATAGCATGAACAGAGGTTAAAGCATGCCAGCAGCTTTATCTATGGGCAAACAAAATAGAGCCATATTAATCCCCATTGTATCTTCATTACAATCAAAGGAATTATGCAAGGGATGAATTTGAAGCAATAAAATACAAGTGTCTGTGACAAAGCCATCAGTCTAATGGGAACTTCAGTGAACACACCAACTAATTAATTTCCTGTAAGCCACAGCCATCACATGATAACATCAGTCACTACTGATCAGTGGCCAGATTTCAAATTAGCAATCCCGTATTATTATTTATTTGTATTACAATAGCATCTGGGGACCCCAGCCAGAATCAGGCCCCATTGTGTAGCTACTATAAAAACAAGTGTAAAAGACAATCCCTACCCCCAGAGAACTGACAATTTAAGATTATAAGTAAAACCAAGAAAGCTATGTATTCTTTTCTCAACCCCCTGAGCCATCTAACTCATCATTCTCGGTATCATGTTCTCCTACTGACAATTTTCCAGGTAATAACAAAATAGGGTAGCATTAATTGATGTATTTAACTAAAGGAAGATAGTTAGTTTAATAGCATTCATTGTACTCAATATGTTCCTCTTTTAGGCCTGCCATTCTGAAGAGTGCTGAAAACTTCACAGTGCTAATAAAGAACAATATCCACTTCCCAAAATTTAATCACACTGCGTAAGTGCAAACATTAATCCATCTTCTCTTCAAGAGCGGTTCTACTCCAAAAATGAATGTGTAAATAAAGCACCTTCAGTCTGCATCTTCTCTGTGTAATTAGGGCTGTATCTGCTATGCTGAGTGACAAAAATCAGATTTGACTGATCTTTATTCTTCTTAACCTTGCAGGATGCAATACAGCTATTGGACAGTGAGATGGACTTTATTCCTTCTCACGCATTAGTAACAAAATTACTAAGTTCTAATTGGCTACACCAGGGTAAAACTATTGAAGGCATAGGATAACATAAGTGTCACCGAGGGCATAATTTGAAGGGAATTGGGTTGCATGGGTGTCTCTGAGAGAATTTGATCTTCAAAGCTTTTGTTACTGGTGATGATGCCCAGGGACTAAAGGACCCAGCTTGACTCTCAGACCCCATGTGGAATTTGCAGAGCTGGTAGTTACAAAGTCCCTCCCATATTCTACTGGTAAACATTTGATACAGGTTCAGGGAGGAGCAATGAGCTGGGAGCCCCCCAAAGGCATTTGTAGATGCTCTTTCAGGGAAGAGCTCATATTTATGTTTTCAAATAATTTGTGGTTCTTTGCAGAAGAAACTTTTCACCAAAATTGAATATTTCATGCACATTCAACAAGATAACTGCACCAGACTGCCCAATTTTCCAGCTGGGAGGTATTCTCCAAGCAACAGGAGAAAATTTTTCAGAGATGGCAATTCAGGTCTGTGACACGACTTCTGTCTTCCATTCAGAACACCTCTATAGTACTTCTTTTTCATTTTCATTGTTAAACTTGCAAACAATGGAATTGTTCCAATTTAAAGGGCTGATCCTGGGAGGGAATTAAGGGTGCGCAACATCTTCTAGGATTGGGACCATATTGATTTAATACACATTGGATTTCGTTGTCAGTAGTTAAACAGTCTTCTCAAGCCAGTCAACATGGACACTTCCTCTCCTCAGGATTCTGTTAAAGAGAACCCCTCACCTCCCCCAAAGCTAGGCTGTCGCAAGAATTCTTCTGACGACCTAGCTCTGTCTAGACTGGGTGTTAGGTTGGGTTAATGACGTCTCTCAGATATGGATTTTTCACACCCCAGGGAGGTAGCTAGGGCGATGTAACTTTTCAGTGTAGACCAGCTCTGAGGGTATGTCTTTGCTGCCATGAGAGGTGTAACTGCAGCATTGATCCACCTAGCCCAAATAACAATATCAGTGAAGTCCTGGCAGCACAGGGTTAGCCACTCAAGCAAATACCCAGGTTCCCATTGTGTAGCCTGGTGCCTTACATTGACCTAACTTTGTAGTGTAGACCAGGCTTCTGCGTCACAACACCTCTGTAAGATTGATATTTATTGGTAGGTGAAATGGAGATACATAAATATGAAGTGATTTGCTCAGAGCCAGAAACTGAACCCAGTTCTGCTGGGGTCCCAGTCCGCAATACCATCAAAGCTGCAACATTCAGCTCTGGATCCCAGATCCCCTGCAAAATTAGTGGGAGTCTGTGTTTGGGACTTTAGTTTGAGCACGTCTTTAGTTTAATTGAATGAAACGGCAAGAATGAAGTCGCAATGAAGTTGGAATTTTTGTTGGTAGGGTGAGAAATTGGCCAAAATATAAGAGATGCCTTCAGAATCCGAATGAACTCTAGCCTGTAACTAGTTTGATCTGTGCAGTTAATTAAGTCACTTAGAAGGAAGTCTTTGCTAGAGGTAGAAATATATCTTAAATATAAATATATTTATAGGTGTGATCCTGCCATTGGGCCACATTCAAATCGCCTCTGATTTCAATGGGAGTTTGGTGTACAGAGCAATTTCAGAATCAGGCCCGGCACAGTCTTGTGTGTGTCCATCTGTCCTCCTGAATGCATTTAAAATGTGTTTTCTCTTTCTGTGACAAGGGCGGAATCATGGGCATTGAGATTAACTGGGACTGTAACCTGGACAAATGGTTCCACCGCTGCAGTCCAAAGTACAGTTTTCGTCGCCTAGATGACAAAACAACAACTGAATACCCTGGTTACAACTTCAGGTAAAAGATATTTCTAAAATCATACAATGCAAAGCAGTGTATTATCTGTATTGCTTGCATGATATGGATGTGCAGGTGGAATCAAGTAGGTGGAAACTGAGGGGTTTGTGGCTAGATTGTTGGAGCCCTGGCTGTTGTTCTTGACTATGCCACAGATTTCTGCTGTGATCTTTTTTTTATAATTGCCACTGCTGTACGGATGAACCTGACTTGCATACACAGTTACTACAGTTGCCTGTGCATTATCAGTCGGACTCGTCACACACACAACCAACCAACCACTCATACATGCAACTGGTCATTTGTACTTGCATTTACCACAGCTATGTGCGCGGGTCTAGTGAATTCTGCAAGCTGTTCCATGCAGATGGATCTTTCCTCCTGCATGGAGCTCCACTGAGTGAGGCTAGGTATAGCACAGGAGTCTGCCTGCCTGAAACAGCTCATGTTATTGGGGTTTAGCTGTGCACACACTGTTCTGAGCCTGACTCCTAAAATCCCTTCTCTTTCCTCTGGGTCGTCGTCTTCCTTTATTTGACTTGTGTGTGATTTTTATTATGTTGTCGGTTTGAATGGATTATCATAACGCTTAGGAGCCCCAGCCATGTACCAGCACCCCATTGTGCCAGGCGCTGTACAAACACAGAACAAAAAGAGCTTACAATCAGAGACAAAAGACAACAAGTGGATCCTGACAGACAGGCAGACGGGGATCACAAGGAAACAATGAAACCGTTCGGATCAGCATAGTGGGCAAGTGGTTTCAATGTGATGGAATGTGAAAAGTGTCTTATCAAATTCAGTCAGTAGATGGTACAGTGAGTAACATATCGTACCTGAGCAGGTAACAGCCAGACTTGGCAGTGCATTAAAATATCTTAAAGAGAATATGTCTTGTGTATCGCTCTCCATGATAGGCCTTCTGTGCCCAATCCAGATCTAGTACAGAAGCCTAGCAGCAGCTGTCCAACCTAGCGTGTGCAAGGAAGACATGACATGACATGAGTAAATGACACCAGCGCCCTAAGAGTTGTCAATGTTTTTGTAGGCATCACAGAAGGGTTTTGAGGGAGGACAGCAAGGTCACTTTGTGAATGTTAATGTTTATGTTATAAAATGCATGGGCAGTATTAGAACACCTAGGCAGCAGAGCACCTTGTAAAGAACATTATTTGAATATACAAAAACACAGATCTGTAGCGATCATTTTGCTCCAGTTCAGCACAGTTAGCTCTGCTCAAGGGAAGCCTAGCACTGGCATTGTGGAAGTGTGGCCAATCAGGGGTTAAGAAACATAGACTGGCATGCCTGTTTGGGGAAGTCTACGTATTGCCAGCTCATGAGATGACTGGCTAGTGCTACTGCTGCACATCAGTTGCTTGCTTCCATGAGCATAGAAAATCCTGCACCTAACCCCCACCACTTTCTCAAAGAATAAAAACAAAGGAAGAAGAACATTTGTGTGCAGCAGTTTAACATCAGCAATGTGTAATTTAAAATAACAAAGCAGGGCAGTGAGTCCTTGGATTGGATAGATCCTAACAGAATATTGGCCTGACAAATCTGTCAAGGCTAATTAAAACAAGAAGAAAAAGAAACCCTGCACAAAATACACTGCTTTTTGGAGCATGCTGTTTTTTTCGAAGCACATTTACAGTTTTGAAGGAAAAAGATCCATTGTTCTTCTGAGAATAACTCAGCCTGGGATTCTTTTTTTCCTGGTAATGGGACTAAATTCTGCTCTTAATTACACTGGTGTAAATTGGGAGTAATTCCACTGACTCCACTGGAACTCCTCCAGATTTGCACTGGCGTAACAAGGGAGACCAGAGTCTGCTCCACAGCCACCCTTTTCCTGTGCACATGTCAGGAGAGCTTTTTCTGTAAAGATTCTACAAAGCTATTGCTCATGTGAGTAAGATTTACTCATAAAGTGTAGCTGCATTGACTTCAGTATGACTGCTTGGGTGAGTAAGGGTTGCAGGATTGGGCCCTGCTCTCAACTGATTATGACTGAATCAAATTAACTTTATATGTAGTAGAATGTCACATGGCAATGTGCAAAATAAAGGATATTAAATATCTTGTGCATTCCTGGGTAGGTCTGGGGAGTAATAGGTCCTTGTAGGATGTCCAGAGAGCCTTTGTCACAGGAAGGTGAGGCTACATAAGGGTAATCCTAGGGGGAATACATTTCAGGAACCTTTTTATCATCTAAGTGAGGATAAAGTTCAGGAAGTCAAGTTATCGTCCAAGGCCCTGACCATGGAAACTGCTCTGTGTGGGTGAACATCAGTACCTGTGTACAGCTCCGTTGGCTTCAGTTGAGTTTCAAAGGGTGTTTTGCCATAGACTTAAATGGCATCAGGATTAGGCTACAACTGCAAAGAACTATTTGAGGTGCAATGGGCCACCTCCCAACTGGTCATCAATGATGCTCTTAATATATCAAATCAGAGCACTAAGCTGCTACAAAGGGGAAAGTTTCTGTGACATTCTAAGCAAATGTAAAGTGACTTCTCCTCCTGGGGATGGAAAACCTGGGTGTGGGAAATACTGTCTGATCCTGAATACACAGGTAAATCCTGAAAATAGAACGTCACAGAGCTGCAGGCATCAGCACAGGCTCAGCCAAGTGCTGGCCAGCAAAACATGCCTCAGCTAATGATCACGGAAACGTTGAACACAAGATAAAAGAGTGTTTTGTGTCTGTGCAGCCAGGAAAAGCAGAACTCATCACACTGTGTATTGCTGAGTGAGTGACTGCCTTCAAAACAGCTCTCAGAAAAGGGGAAGTTAATGAACACAAGACATGGAATGGAGATTAAAAGCACATCAGAGTTCTGCAGAACTGAGATGGAAGGGGGCCGTGCTGAGCAGATGGGAGCGCGTGAAAACTGGTGATGGCTGATTTGCTGGCATTGGGCGATGACAGAGACACTCACTGCCTGCCTTGTGCAGCTTTAGGAAACGTTGTCTTTTTGGGTCCTGCCCCAAATAGGAGCAGGAGCTCTCGACTCTCAGTAGGAAGTGGACAGCACTCAGCACCTCTCGGGAAACTCTCAGTACCTTACAGGAGCGGACCCAGCAGTTACAGGCAGTCCTGCGATTTTTGATGAGAAACTGCTGTGCTGAGTAAAATGCTCCTTGAAGTGTGGTAGTTGATTGCTCAGGAGAGTTGGGCCAATTCCACTGGTCCTGCCTCAGTTTTTGTTCAGGCCTTACACTGGCCCTGACAGCCATTTGCCTGACTTAGGATTGTATAAAAACTGAGCCCAGGGGCCAGTTGCCTCCCTCTGAGGGAAGACCAATGGGAGGTGCTGAGGGAAGACCCATGGGAGGTGCTGAGGGAAGACATTTGCACAGGGTTCCAGGGCATTAGCAGGAGGCCAGGGGCACTTGTGTGAAGACCCTTTGCCTCTGTGTCCACCTAGGAGCCCTGTGCCCGCCCTCACCTCAGCTCTCTGGCACTGGGGCTGTACTGGAGTCGTGCTGACAAGGCTTCCATAGCCAGCAGCTGCCTTTCAAGGGGAATCCCCCAAGTAAATTGGGGAGCAGGAATGACAGGAAGATAATACAGGCTGGGTGGGGTTGTACTACTTCTCTCTGGGGAACTCCTCCTGCCTCAGGTGGTTGTTCTTGCTTGGAGCCACAGGGTCTTGGGTGAAGGGGAAACAATGCTGCTGAGCCGCCCTCTGTGTTCTTGGCAGCATAGTCACTGCAGTGCAGCATGAGCCACAGAGCAGTCTCCAGATTGGATACGTGCAAGGAATTGAGGGAAGCGCACTGCAGAGTTCAGCAACTCCCTGGCTTTGGTGCCAAACCCAGCTGGAGCCCTGTCTCAGCAGTGAATCCACTGAGGGGCTTCTATGAGATTGGGCGCCAAACCATGAAGACAGCACCCCTGCCCCCCTCTTTTGCCATCCATTTTGGGTTCCAGTGAGTTTGCCTCCTCTCGGGTGGTGGATGTGGAGGGAGAATATGGCCCGTGGAGGGAGAATATGGCCCAATTCCAAACTGGATTGTCAGGTCATTCGGTGGTTCTGGCAGACGTGGGGCAAGATTAATTGACACCTGGGAAGGAGGGAAAACTGTATTTCCCTTGGTGCTTTCATGCCATCTGAGATGAGCAATTAGAGAGCAGAGGGCTGAGCTGATGGCCTGGCATCTGGGCCTATTTCCCATTGAACCCCATCTGCTTTTACCAGAGATTTTGGTTACTACGCAGGAGACTAACCACTAAATAAAATCAGCATCTACAGTGACTGTGCAACCTTGAATTACTTTCTCTCCACAGAGCTGACATCTCTTTACCCCATTACAAAATTTACAGTCAGAATTACTAGGCTAAATGAATCCAAAGAGAACACACATTAGAAAATGGTGAAGTAAACTGATCAGGAACAGGACAGAGCACTGACATGAGTGGTACAAACGTTGGTATTGGAGTTAAGATTTTAATGTCATTGGGCATTTCTCAGTAAGTCTCTGGGTTTTTTAATGGCTCTGCCTGATCTGCCATCTTTTCAGCATCAGGTGAGAACATTCCCGTTGTTCTACGTTCACAGTATCCCGGTTGGCTGATCCTTAGGCTGGTGTTATCAGTGGAAGTTCTCATGGTAATTGATTTGGGAGATGAGGAGAAAGAGTGTTATGTAGCAGGGAGGATAAGGGGCCGGGTTTCAGGAGTTGTGGGGTCAATTTTCTCACTTCTGTAACTGAGGCCGGGTGTGACCCTGTCCCGGGCAGCTTCATTATTATATTGTAAAGCTGCCCTTTATTCCTGCAGCTAATGCTCTCATAGCCGCTTCAAAACAGAGCAGCAGAGCTGAGCAGAAGCTGACTATTACAGATAGTGGAAGAAAGGGATCCCAGGAGCTCAGAGTAGGTGCAGACAACACAGTGGTAAAATCACTGGTGCCTAGGAGACATTAGTGTTCCCACCATTGCCAGCAGCTAAAATCTTCCTGGGTTTTTCTTTCTGCTTTTCCTGTAGCTGATTACCTTTCTAGAGCCTCTAAAAGTCACCCTTGATTCAGGACAGCAGATCCCTTCCTGGGCATTGCTCTGATTTTTCTAAGCTTCCGTGTTGGGAGATGGGTGAAATGCTGTTCATCAAAGTGACCCACAATCTGTGGCAGCACTCCTGCTTCTTGGAAGAGGTAGAGCTTTGCCTTCTTGACCAAGGGTACCATACTGAACGGGCAGAAAGGGGAGGAGGCAGTAGAAACAAAACCCCGTTTCTTCTCTAGCCCAGAGCATTGAATTCCCCTGACATGCTGCACGGATCCTTGTTTGGTTTTGACAGATTTGCGAAGTACTACAAACGGCCTGATAGGAAGGAGGAGCGGATGCTGATCAAAGCCTATGGGATAAGATTTGACATCCTCGTCTTCGGCACAGTAAGTGCAACCCTGTTTTCTCATCACCGCTGCAAACCTGTCTGCCCCCAACGAGAAATGAGAATTTCTGGCCCTTTGGCAAAAATAACTCCAGTAATATCAACCGTGCAGTCCTAACGGGAGGGAGCACTGCCTAGTGATTACAGCATAGGACTATGGCAGGGACCTGGTTACAATGTTGGTCCTGACAGTGACTTTCTGTGTGACTTTGGACAAGTCTCTTCCCCTATTTGTGGCTCAGTTCCCCTGTCTGTAAAACAGAGGTCATGGTCGGTGCCTATGGCAGGGCGAGGCTTGTGACACTTGCTGTTTGTAAAATGCACTGAGATGTTGGAGGGAAGATGCTATAGAAGGGCCTGGTATTATTGTTACGTACTGTCCCTGTTAGACAGTGTTCGACATCTACAAAGCACTACAGAAGTGAAGGGTCTGATTTTGCCATTGGGGCCCTAGTGGGAGGGACCCTGGGCACTTTGCAGGATCAAGTCCTATCAAATGAATCTTAAAACGAATGGCAGGACTTGGCCTGACCATGCTGTGGGATCAGAGATCAAGGCTTGGTCCCTCATTTCTGGTCTGGCAAATGCCACTCATAGCTGCGAGAATGAGGGAGGAGGGGGATAATGCCCTAGGGCCCTTGTTAGGGTGGAACAATGTATCCGGAAGGCAGCGCTGCTTCTTTCCTGCTCTTGAAGGCGGAGGGGAAGGACGCTCCTGCTGAAGGGGGAGAATAGGTGAAGTGGGAGCCTTTGTGTCGTTTAATATTGTACAGATGAGGACTCCCGCACCCTGTCTCTGATTCCCCTTCCAACTAGGAAGGGGACCTTGGGGAAAGCGGCTGGCTCTGATTGGAAGACCACAAGGGATCCTTCTAGTAGGAAATAGCACGTCTAAAAGGGAACCCTTAGTTCCCAGCTGGATGCAGCAAAACTACCCTTTAGTTTAAACACATTCCACCTGGTTAAGTGCTTTAAGTCCAATCATGTCAGAATCTTGCATGTGACAGCAATTTGGCTGAGCCTGATCATGCAGCAGTTGTTGCTGTTCTTCTGCAAACTGAAGGAAGTTATCTGAAGTCTGATCTCAAATGACTCTCTTCTGCTTTTCCTCAGGCTGGACGGTTTAACATCTTTGAGCTGCTGGTGTACGTCGGGTCTGTGCTGTCCTACTTTGGCTTGGTAAGAGATTTATTTCCTGTCCTGACACAGCTGCTTCTGGAAACGCAGTCTCATTAAGAAAATGGAATCACTGCTCGCTTTTGTTTTGCATGCAGGCTCAGTTCGCTATTGATTTTCTTATTACTTCATACACTTACCCCTGCTGCAAAGCATCCATCAAGGAATATTACTTCAGGAAGAAATGCGAGTCTGCTCTGGGGCCAAAATGGGTAAGGGATGCAATTAGCTGCTTAAGTAGTAGGAAAATCCAGTGTATCGGGCCCTTCATTGTGTCCTTCATCGGCTCTCTGTAGATTCGTTCCCAATACACCACTGATCTGAGTTCTCCTGCCCCCAATGCACACCGTGCAGGAATGGGCTGCATGCTGGGGAGTGGTGTGAGTGCAGGAGTAGATCTTAGCACTTCAGGTCTCCTTGCAGCTACACAGAAAAGTGGCCAGTGGGTCCCTATAATTACGGGTCCACACTTCCCCCCTCAGCCAGCCAAAAATCCTTCAGGCACAGGGCCTCTGGGAAACCGCACAGAGCTGTGCTCTGCAGAGCATAGAGGCTGTGGACCCAAGGCATGAGCCCCCTGAATGCTGCTCCTCTGCACAGATCTACTACAGCCAGGACCTTTGACAGCTGCTGCACGTGAGGCAGGTTTTACCCTTCAGAGAGCAGAGGAACGATACTGTAGAGCATCAACCTATTTACCATTGCGGGCCCATATGCAGCTCTCTACCACATGCAAACAATATATATGCACTACATGTATGGGCCTGAGGATGTCACGTGGGCCGCAGCTGTGTAATGGTTGGGTCGCAGGTTGAGAACCACTGCTGCAGAGAGAGGTTTGTCTCTAATTAGAGCATTTCTCAGAGCTTCTCTCCCCTGTAACGGTTAAGGGCGTTTGCATGAAAATAGTTTTGTTTCTCTCAAGTCCATCAGCTCCAGTCCACATTCAGCTCCAGCATCTCTTCTCTCTAGAAATTCATGCCACATACATCACTGTGGCATCCTGAACTGCTGGCCTAGGCTGGGATTTCAAAGGGAGTTAGGTGCCCAAGTCTCAGCTCAAAAGCTTCCCTCTAAAGCCCTGTACAATCCAACTCCCACCTACAGCTCCAACCTCCTCCTCTCTTCCTGTTCCCTGGGCTCCACCCAAGGCTAGCACCTGATTGTTTCCTTTGTCTCACTCACTTGCTCCCATGCCCAGCCTTCCTCCATGCTGCCCCCTATGCCAGGAACACAGCCCCCCAATGAACATGCATCTTCAGAGAGATTTTTCTCAGAAGAAGGAATGCAGGATCTGGGCCTTGAGGGCCCTAGTTATGGGTCAAATCAATACAGTGTAAGTCCTGAGTATTCTAAGTGACTACTCCAGCTGAGGATGCTAATGTCTTTTGTTGCACAGGCCCTGATGTACGTGTCATATGTTGATGACCCGCACATTATTCTGGTAGACACACGGTTGGGAACGAGTCTGCAGAACGTTAAAGGTGAGATTGTTCAGGTAAGTTCAAGCACTTACTGTTATGTCTTTTTGTGGATTTATTTCTTGAGTCACTTAAGGTTTTTCTCCCTAACTTTCTAGATAGGTTTCGGAAGGGCCACGTTTGTGATCCTGGGAAACGTCTGAAGTTGACTGTGTTGGGAGCTTTAGACTGTGTTCTCTAGAGTAAAACTAGAAGATCTCATTACTGCCCAGTGTGTCCCCTTAGGTCTGCGTGAAACAACTTGGGGTACATCTTCACTGCGATAACAAACGCGGAGCAGAGTCTCAGAGCCCGGGTCAGTTGACTCGGGCTTGTGGAGATAAAAATAGCAGTGTCAACTTTCAGGTTCAGGCTGGAGCCCATGCTTTGAGATTCTCCCCCCTTGGAGGGTTTGAGTCCAGGCTCCAGCCGAAACGTCTACACAGCAGTTTTCAGTCCCGCAGCCTGAGCCAGCTGACCCGAACCAGACGCGGCCATGCCCCAGATCTTCTATTGCAGTGTTGACATACCCTTGGTAGTTCTCAGGTCAGCTCCCATTGGATGAGTGTTCCCATCACAAAAAGACAAGCACTATTATTAGTCCCTTCTTGGCTGTCTCTGGAGACAAGTGAAGGACCATGAAATTAACTTACGCATCCAGTGCTAAAGATACACAATACGAGGATTAATGACTATAGACAGGGAAGCATGGCAGAAGCTTCTATTGCAATTGCCTGTGCTGTGACTGCTGTGTAGATAAAGGACTCCTGTCACCCACCATGTCTCTCTAATATCCTGGGGCCGACACAGCTACAACTACACTGCATAGAATCCTGTCACTAGTACAGTCAATCACTGAGTACAAACTTGCAAAACAGGTGTAAAATATTCTGATCCCATCCCATTTAGAGTGGGAATGAACTAACAGCTCCCTGGGTTTGTTCCACATTAGGATTCAAAGCCAGTAACCATTTGTTTTCCTGATCTGCCTATTAACGGTTGTATTATACTGTCCTGCTGCATTAAATGGGAAGCTTGAGCCGTTAGAACCAAATGTGTGAATACAGAGGGATTCTCTAATGACAGGCCAGTGCAGATGTAGACACAGAGCAAAGAAAATGCTACATTTCCTCATTTTCACTCTGATACCTCTGATTATGTATTTGGGAATTTTAGTTGCAGAGGGACACTGAGGCTGTTACTGACACAACCAACCTCGCAGCACAATGTTCCAGTCGGGCCCCTGCCTTAGCAAAAGCTCATGAGATGCAACCACTTAAAAGCAAAGGGCAAACTTCTCCGTCCCACAGCCGCCCTTCTTGGTGCTGCTGCGGGAGATGCCACCAAACACAGGCTTTCCGGGAGCAGCTCTGCTGTCGAAGAACAGAAGGGTCTTGCATTACAACCTCTGCTTTGTTCGAGCAGCTCGTTCTTTCCAGATCAGCGCTGGAGTTTATCCTGCTTTACAAAGATCCCTTGTTGGACTTGAATACTGAGACCCTCAATAACCAGCTTCGTCACTGTGCTTACAGACAGTATATTCTCTGGCGTTTTGGCTCTGTTGAGGTGGAGAGCAGTGCCATGATACCAAGCTGCTGCAGGTGGAAGATCAGAGAAACTTATCCCAGTGAGGATGGCAAGTATACTGGTTTAGAGAGGAAGAATTAACTTTTATTAAGCTCCTATTATATAGCTTGAGCACCACAATGCAACTTATTTCTCAGAGTTAAACCTCCTTAATTTGTCTTAGGAGACATTTTAAAAAGAAAAGCATGTGATTTCTCAGAATCCACTGCTGTCTGACTGAATTCCATATTCCGTGTCGTTAATGAGGCAGTATTAGCTAACGATTTGTGCAGGAGACTGGGAGTCCGGAGTCTTAGGTTCTGTTTCTCACTCTGCCGCTGACTCTCTCTGTGACCTCGGACAGGGCACAGAGCCCATAGCTTTCAAATGTTGCTCCAGTTTTTGCATGCCCAGTATTGGACACCAGGCCCTGCTGTTCAGAGGTGCTGAGTACTCAGCACACCAGTTGAAAACTAGGCTGCACCAACAACTACCTCAAAGTGGGAACCCAAACATTCAGGGAACCAAAATTAGAGGGCGTTTGAAAATTTGACCCTTAACCTCTTGATGTCTCAGTTTCTCCATCTGTCAAATGGGGATAATACCTACCTACTTTAGTAAAAGGCTTTTGAGACTAAGATGAAAGATGCTTTAGAGCTGCAGAGTATTATTGTTTGCTCAGGCTCGGTCCTGCAAATCGTTATTCATGTGAGTTGTCTGTAGTCACACAAGCAGTCCTAAGGTCTGGAGAACAATCTTACAGGACTGAGCCCCATGAGGGTGTATTTCATGGACAAAGTCATGCACAAGCTATGTGGCATTTCAATTCTTTCAGCTTTGTGGCAGATCAAATCTGTTATCAGAGGAAACCAGCTCACTTTGGGTGATGTTAGTAACACAGGAAAAGCATTTTTAACCGTAGTTATTATGTAG
Source organism: Dermatemys mawii (assembly GCA_007922305.1). Lineage (NCBI taxonomy): Eukaryota > Metazoa > Chordata > Testudines > Dermatemydidae > Dermatemys > Dermatemys mawii. Next base: position 16,422,249 of record ML677361.1, read on the forward strand.
ATAATACACCGTTAAGCATAAACTTAGGAATTGAAATGGACAACAATTTTACTGCCTTTCTACCTGATTTTCAGAAGCCTTGGATCAAATTCTGCTATCATTTACTCTGGTGCTAATTCATGATGTCATCGTGATGGTATCTGTGTAACTGAGAGCAGACTTTAGCCTCATGTTTGCTCTAAGTTCATGTAGGGCCACCTACCGTCCAGGATACACAATTAGCTTCCCACTGAGTTGCATAGCAGTATGCAACCTCAGGGCAGTGTATATAGCTCCAAGACTGCAAATAAATGATGGATTAACCTGTGCATTGATTCCTGTTTTTCCTTGTGCTTTGACTCAATCTCACTATTTTTGTAGCAATGCGGCAAGATGGATATTAATTACTATATACTGGGCCAATTTCAGCTCTGCATTATTGTAAATCTGTGGAACTCTATAGTATGTGGTTTTAATTTTGTACATATTTTTAAAACTAGTGTATGGAAAAATATTCCAGCTCTATTGCATTTCCAATTATAATATGTATTAATTGCACTGACTTTCATGTGACAGCATCTCATTGTAGCTATTAATTGGGATTATGTTATTTTTGTAAAACTGGCACTGATACATTCCGGGTTAATATATATTGGTTAGCACACTTTCTTTGCTTTTGGAAATACTATTGTTGGAACCTGGAGTGTTTCTTTAGGATTGTCTTTTTAAGGACCTGTTACTACATTCTTATGCTCATTCTGCAACCTTTTTTTATCTTGCAGTCAGTTTTGACTTTTTCCATTAATAAATACAGTGTTTAATCAATCCAAAGCAGAGTGGAAGACTCTCTTTCAGTGATTTTACAGTAGCATATATATTAAATCGCCAGCCAATCCCCTTCCCCTCTAATGATTTGTTGAACTACTGTATTATGAAAATCATTATTATTGCTTCTCATGTTTCTAAAACCCTATCGCCATGGTATCTGGGCAGCCAAGTGTCCAGGAAGAATGTGAGCTCTTTGTTGCTGTTCTTAGCAAATTGTGGCCACTTTTAAAGTTCATAGAATCATAGACGATTAGGGTTGGAAGAGACCTCAGGAAGTCAGCTAGTCATCTTAGCTTGGTATCACTCTGCAGTTCAATTGTTTGAACATTGGATCAATTTTGTAAGAGAAAAAAATTACAGTAGGCAGGGTAGGGGTAAGCAGCGGGGCTCCCAGGCTGCACCTCAGCCCAGGGTCCCTCTAGCTGGGAATCCCGCCTCCAGGACCAGATGGGAATCGGGAGGCAGAGCCGGGAGGGGGCTACCCCGGCAGGGGGCTACCCCGGCAGGGGGCTGAGGAGCTGGGGCAGGAGCCCCAGTGGGAGTGGCCGTCAGGGAGTGGAGCCACAGAGAGGGGGACGTGGGTCTCCAGGCCCCGATCCCCTCTATGGCCCCGCTGCTGCTGTTGCGCTCCTGGATGCTCTGTCGCAGCCCCTGTTTATGTCAATAATGTCACAGAGTTAAATAATAATAATTAGAAATTAAGGTCGTATCCACCACATTGCCCAGGGTGGGCTCTATGGATAATGGGACAATGATATCAAAGTCATCACACAAATGAAACCCAATTCAATTGAAAAGGAAAGGATTTTTGTTCAGATGGATGAGAACTCTGTTTGTTAACACAGCTACTTAACTCAAATGCTTGGGATTAAAGTTGTCTCTGTTAAATCAGTGCTGCCAACTTTTGTCCTTTTGATGAGTGTCTCACCGTTTTCAGTGTTTATCTTAACGCCCCAGCTGCTGGAATCCGAGACTGCATGGAAAGATCCGCTTTTGTCATGTGTTTTAAAAGTGCATTTCTAGCCCTTGAAGCTTGAAAACACGTAGTGCCCCCTAAAGGCTCAGGAGCCAGGCGGCAAATTAAAAGGACCCAAAATTTATTACTATTTGTTTAAATCTCGATTTTTGAACATGAGGTTGGCAAGGCCTCTCCCTTCCCCCCGCCCTTCATGTAAAGGGCTGTGAAGAGCGGGGCTGGAACAATTTGAATATGGGGGGTGGGTGCTGAGAGCCACTGAACCAAACTGTAAACCCCTGTATAGGATGGAAACCACGTCCAGCCAGGGGCTGCAGCAGCCCCCCTAGTTCCTGCCCCGGAGAGCCCTGGAATTAAAGCACAATCCCCAGCAGGACCCAGCCTCCCTACCCCAGGGGGGCGGTACCAGGCTCAGCACCGGGCCCAGAACCTCCCGCCGGGGGTGGGCCCAGGGCGGCGTTGCTCCCTGTCAATCCGGGGCCGGCTAGCTGGGGAGCCCAGAGCCGGGGCGGCAGAGCGAGGCAGTTCCCGGGCCTGGGCTCCGCTTCCCCGCGGCCGAGGGAGGTGCAAGCGCCGGCAGCCCCCGGCCCGAGCCATCCATGGCCTCCGGGACGTGCTGCGGGCTGCTCCGCGGCTTCCTCTTCGAGTACGACACCCCCCGCATCGTGCTGATCAAGAGCCGCAAGGTGGGGCTGGTGAACCGGGCGGTGCAGCTGGCCATCCTGGCCTACGTGATCGGGTGAGCGGGGCTGGGGGTCCCCTGCCGAGACCGTGCCCCGGGGCTGGCACGAGGAGCAGCCCCCGGTGCGATTCCCCCCCCACACCAATAGGCAGGGACTTTCACTTTCATTTGTGATGACGCCGTGGGGAAACCCCCCGCCCCCATCCCAGCTGTGTTTTGCAAAGGGGGATTCCGGGGAGAGCTGCCCCCCCCATGGGGGCTGCTCACGTAGGCAGGAGGAGGGGGCGGTGCGCAGTGCTCTGGGCCCCCGGCCAGGTGTCAAGCAATGGGGGGAGTCGGTGGGCGCATGGGATAGGTGAGGCTGGTACATAGTTCGTGTAGCCACGTTTCTACATTCGTGTCTTCCGCCCCTTTGCCCGGGCAGCTGCCTGGGGCAGGGAGCGAGCTTGGCCTCTGCTTGTAACTGCTCCCGATCAGGGTCTCTGGGAGGTGGAGTAATCGCACTGTAGCGCCCCAGCGCTGCCTCCAAACCACTGGGACTCGATGCTTTGGGTGCCAGGATGCCCAGCAACAAGGAAGGCGACCAGGAGACAAGGGAAATATGCCTGGCAGGTTGTGCCTGATGGTGCCTGAGCCCTGTGTTGTAACTGACTGACTCTAAATCAGACCAACAAAACTCTGGGATTTGAAGGCAAATGTAGGGATTTAGCTGGCAGGCAGGTCTTCATCTCTTTAGTGTCCTGTAGCAGGCAGGTCTGCAGTGGAGGGCTCTTGCCCAGAGAAGTTATCCTTGCTCATCTTGTCTGCCACAAGGGAGTTGGTGCCCTGAAGTTCCCCATTGCAAAGCTCGCCTGATGGGTTGGGTCTTTGACCAAGTGATCTTATAAACTCATGCAGATCCTGGAACTTAATGTTTACAGACATGTCATAGTAGCTAGTCGCTAAGGTGATGGATACTCAGGGGAAAATGGCTAATAAAAGAAAGTATCTTGATTTGAGTACTCATCGGGGTCTGAAATATTAAAACATGGAGTTCAGGCTTCAATAACTATCTTTTTGGGGCCGTAAGTCCCAATAAATGAGGTTTTTATCCTCTAGAAAAAGTTCCAGAGAGTAACTACTAGGAATGGAAAACATAATTATTTAGAGAGAAGGGTATTTTATATATATAAAATGGGGTGAAATCAAGCTAAGAAACTTAAGGCAAATATCCAGAATCTCTAATAATAATGAGTGTCACATGGACAGTGATGAAATCCCCTTTACTTAAAAATGTGCTGGATAAAGCCTTTCAATATGCCATAGAGAACCTTTTGCTACTGGATAGAGACGATTAGATTAAATTTAATAGTTCCTACATATCTAATGTCTGTTGTGCTAATAGATTGAAAAATTCAGGGTCTTGTATTGAGCTGCTGGCACCTTATTTATCTGTGACACTCTGAGGATCTTTCACAGGCCTGTAGAAGAGCTCTGTGTAAGCTCGAAAGCTTATCTCTGACCACCAGAAGTTGGTCCAGTAAAAGGTATTACCTCACCCACTTTGTAGCCATGTCAGTCCCAGGATATCAGAGGGACAACAACACTACATACACCTTTTAGAAACATCGATGTCTTCTTAACTGGCGATTCCATCATAGAATCTGCATTTCTCTCTGTCCTCTGTTGTGAAACTTTAGTGTCACTTGACTGCTGTGGAAATAGCTGATATCACAAACAGAAAGATGGACATCAGATGATAGTGAGAAATTTATCTTAATGTGGCTGTCACAAGCCCTTAAAGGGGAGAAATAAGATATGTAGCTGGAATGTCTTTTTAACAATATTACCTTAACTTCCATGGGGCACCAAAAAGTCTCAGGGGTCTTGACAAAGGAATGGTATAGTGCCATTAATTTGTGACTTGCTTGGATTCTTTTGCTGGCAGTTGATTCTCCTCTCTCCCTAGTCTGGTGTGTGTGCAATGCCATTGCCTGTGCTGGAGTTACTCCTGATATGCACTGGAGTGGGTGGGAGGAGACCAGCCCCTGTTACCACGCACAAGGAAAAAACGCTGGTGCTGTCATCTCTGCTTTTTCTTGAGGTCATTTCTTACCTTGCTGCTTCCTATCTGGTTTCTCACTGTGCTCTTCTACGCTGAGATTTTTGGCTCGTTGTGTCAGTTCTTCGTTTACCACAGCTCGGTGGTTTCCTCCACAGCTGGAATCCTCCCCAACGTCCTTTCCCATCTGTCAACTCACTAAATGTAAAGTGGAAAGAAACTTCAGCCTATCTAGTTCCTTTTTCAGGTGAACAAATCTCCAGAAATAGAATGGAGAATGTAAGGCAATTAACTTAAGGGCCTGATCCAGTCCCATTAAAGCAAATGGAAAGACTCCTCTTGACTGTACTGGGAGTTCAATTGGACTCTAAGTTTGTTCGGCTATTGCTGGTGTTTGTGACTTCTGAGATAAGGTAGCTCCTCTTTATGGATAGTGTCCCTTCCAGGGCCAGCTCCCTTTAATGGGGCTGTCCTTAGCTGTCAAGGCTGAGACAGCCAGGGAAGCCATCAGGCCTTTTGAAAGGATCTTAAACTGGATTTCCCTAAATAAGTGGCTCAGCCCCATAAGATGTGACAGGGTGACAGAGCAGAAACTGTCTAGAGAGAATGGCCTTGTGGTTGTTCTGAATTATGGGATTTCTGAAGTATTGTGAATGGAATGCCCCAACCTCCTTTCAGGGGCTTGAATTTTCAATACTTGACTCATAGGCTAAACTAAATTTAAAGAGCCCTAGGCCCTTTAAATTGCCGCCAGAGCCCCACTGCTGGAGCCCTGGGATAGTGGCTGCAGGGCTCTGGTGGCGATTTAAAGGGCCAGGGCGGTAGAGGCAGCGGGAGCCCCAGACCCTGTAAATAGCCCCTGGAGCCTGCCAGAGCCCTGGGGTAGCAGCAGCAGCTGGGGACTCCAGCAGCTGTTTAAATGGCCGGGGCAGTAGTGGCTGCCAGAGCCCTTGGCTGTAGCTGCTACCCCAGTGAGGGGAGAGACGGGCACTGACCGGTACAGGGTGGGCTGGGGCTGGCTCTGACCCCCTTCTACCCAAGGCCCAGCCCCTTCTGGGGGGCAGAGCTGGCCCCAGCCTAGCCCTGTACCAGTAAGTCCCCTCAGCTACTTTCAGTACTGCCAACCTCCAGTGCTCAAAAATCACAGGTGAACTCCCACAGATCATGAGATTGGTTTAGAAATAGTGAAGTTTTTAAAACAACAACATGTGGGCTCTTCATTTGCTTTCTGCTTTTTAGCTCTTAGAGTTCATGGTTTCAAGCTTTTCTCTGTAGCTGTGAGGGCTAGACTTTTCTCTAAAATTTTGAGATATCAGGTAATCACACAAGTCCAGGAGCTGGGGTTTTAAGAAACATCAAATATCCTGAGGCTAATGACAAAGTTGGCAACATTAAAATTCTCAAAAACTGCAAGAGAGATCAAATATCCTGTTACCTTGATGTACTAACTAAGGTAACATCAGTATTACTTTAAATGGCCTCCCTTAAGGAAAATCTATGGGTCTGACTTTTCTACTACCTCATGCATTCACTTACCCTGTGTGAGAGCATCCAGGCATGTGTGAGCAACCTACCACTGGTATAAGTAGGTGGAGAACGCTCAGTTGGTATCAGTCGCTCTTTATACCCCCCTTTTCTGGTTGGAAACACAGCAAGGCCCAGTACAAGGAGAACTGAGTCCTACATTGCCTGAATGGCGCTAACGGACGGGTCAAACCAGGCAGTGACATCTGTAGATGGGGATGCGTGGCAGAGCAATAAAAGGTAAATGCAAGATGCTCACTGGGCCTCTCCTGTCAGGTGACAAAAGCACACAGGACCTCTATGTATTGTCAGCCTGATTCTGCTCCCTCCCTTTCTGGTGTAAAGGAAGAGTAACTCCACTGATGCCCAGTGTGAGTAAGAGCTGAATGAGGGATGGGGCTTGTGTAGATACAAAATCCCACAAGTGTCTGCTGTGCTCTGCTTCAGTCTTTGCAGCTCTACTGCAGCCGATTCTCATTTGATGTTGTGAGTGTATCTGTCATTTCCACCTCAAATAATTCCTGGTGTCTGCCAGATCACCTTTCTCATTCCAGATCTTCTCCCTAAAACTTACCCGTGAAAACTTCCAGTGCAAACCCACCTCTGAAGGATCCAGAAATTATATAATACCCCACAAAGCAGGTGACTGGGAGGGGAGTGGAAATTACAGTGTTTACAGTGTCTTTCGTGTGTTTGAGACGCATTAGTTAAGGCAATCCTACCATGCAAAATAGGTCCCTATTAGCCCCATTTTACAGATGGGGGTGGGAGGGAAGTGAGTTGCATCTTAAGAGACTCTCCCAGTCACCTAAGGAGCTAGAAATAGAACCCAGGCCTCCAGGCTCCCAGTCACACTGCTGGGATCTCTAAAGGTGTTTCAGTGCAGAAGCCATCACGAACTTTCTTTCTTTTGCAGTTGGGTCTTTGTGTGGAAAAAGGGCTACCAGGAGACAGACTCTGTGGTCAGTTCTGTCACCACCAAGGTGAAGGGAATAACCGTGACAAACACATCGCAGTTGGGACTCCGGCTCTGGGATGTGGCTGATTATGTTATTCCACCTCAGGTATTTGCTTTTCTGGCACAGTTTGTTAGGGGTTTGCCAACAAACCGAAGCCACTTGCAGACAGGTGTTCCTCAACTCTGGGACGCCCGTTCTGTGTGGCTGCAGCAAAACTACGGGGCTGAAAAAGGCATTTGGCTATTAGCCTGGTTTCCAGAGATACTAAACATCTGCGGCTCCCACTGACTTCTTCAGGGTTTAAGAGCACGCAGCTCTTCTGTGTCTTAAGCATGAAGGTTGTCTGTCTGTCTGAGGGTGGGGAATACTGCAGCTTCTGGATAAAGCTGCAGTAATGACTCAGATATTGTGTCTCCTACTTCTGTATTGCTTTGTTTGTTTAAAAGGCAATAGACCAAAGTTAAACATTGTGTTCTCTCAGGCTCAACGGTTCTAACAGTTCTCAAATAACCTGATCTGGAACTAAACAGGAACTGCTGGAAGTTACTGATTGACAGAGGAGAGCCGGCTGCCATTTTGATACTTGTAGGTTCTGAGTGGTCAGGACTTGGCCTTCAACCCTCATGGAACACCTACAGGCTGCCCATCTTTGAACGACTCTGTCCACAGCAAACTTGGTGGAGAAGTGCCAGTCGTCTTAGGGGGAACTTGGCATTTAAGTAATTAAGACTAGTTTGCTGGTGCATGAACAAGGAGAAGAATCTGAGCCCTTTGGGCTTGTGCCCTAAAGAAATGTAGGGGGGAGATCAGTGCCTGCAGGTGAAAAAGTCTCCACACTCAGAGATTAAAAACGCAAGCTGCTATCATGCCAGCTAATCCATGCAGTTAGGAGCTTTCTGTCTGCCCGGGGGCCCTTTCAAGTCAATAGTGCTCCATTCAGGAACATTGGGCCTGTGTGGATCAGCTCCCAGGACTGGGATCTCATATGATAGTGGCCAGCAGTCCTTTTTGCACCGTCGTATGAAAACTGTCGCATGTTCTAGCAGATCTACTTACAAACGTTAACTTCCCTTGAGGCGTTCAGCCTGGTGCTAAACTAATATCTAGAGCAGTGGTTCTCAACCTATTTACCACTGCTGGCTGCTTATGCAGCTCTCTCTGTGCTTTGTGGGCCACATCCACATAATATACATACTACCTGATGGCCCTGAGGATGTCACATGGACTGCAGCTGTGTGCTGAATGGGCTGCAAGCAGCCCCTAGGCCACAGGTTGAGAACTACGGCTCTAGGGTGACATGTTATCTCCTCATTTCATTACATCTGATGTGCGCTGTCGCTTCAACTGCTGGGAGCCTTCTCTGTGCCAGTGCCACCCAACTAGAGCTGCACCACTGGAGAGTTATGGAGGGGTCCTTAATTTCCATAGTGTGGATTCAGTGAACCTCTGGGCAGAGCACAAGAGAGAGGGTTACACTCCTTCAGGACTATTCTGTCCTAAGGAATGAGGATTCCTCAAGTGATGCCTGAGCGACCCCAGTACAATAGGATTCTGCCTGCTCTCTCCAAACACTGGCTTTCTACAGTGCCACCTGAGAACCTGTCCAAAGTGAACCAAGTGAGGTTCCTGCTTTCCAGAGCATTGTTGCTTAGGACTAACCCATAAATCTCATTGATTGTCTTGCATATTCAGGGGGAGAATACGTTATTCATCATGACAAACCTGATAATCACACTGAATCAGACACAAGACTATTGTCCTGAGGTAGGTACAGTATCTGACAGTCTCCTTTATACTTTATCTCCAGAAGAGTCTAATCCTTAACTGGGAGGAGTAACTTCCATCTTGTGGTGGGAGGAAAATGAGGGGGTGGAGTGGCAAGTCATCTTTATGACTTATAGTAACAATTCTTCCCCTCTAGCTTCCAGATAAAACAACTGTATGTAATTCCAGCAAGGACTGTACTGCAGGATTCATAGGCACCCACAGCAATGGTAGGAAACCAATGTACACTGTATTGGGACACCTAAGAGATTGTGTTGTCACTAGTATAGGAGGAGAAGCAGTGTTTAGTCCAATTAGGTTGGTTTTTATTCTGTAAGCAAAGTGAAATTCAGCTTTAGAAGAAAGGCCTCACCGAAGGTTAAACATTCTCGTGCCACATGAAAATAGAAATGTGACTGATCTGAACTCCATAAGGTAACGTTTATTGGCAGCTGTAAATCTCTGCTGTGCTAGTCATTTCCCTCTGGTCAAGTTAGATTTCCTCATGCATCGCCTCCCCTTTCAGAAGTCAGCATCCATTTACCAGGTTAACAAGATGCTGTTTAAATGGAAGGAGGTTAGAATGCTTCATGTCCCATTTAAACAGTAAAATACCCTGGAATTTTCTTCTGGCCTTCAATTGCAGTGTATCAGACTGATGTTCTAAAGTGACACCATAACTAATCAGACTCTTCCCATTATGGGCGGGATGGAGACATGGCTGGTGGTTTTGGGTTGGTCCTCTCATGATTTTGGCTGAGTTTCTCAAGGACAATAGTGAGGTTTCCAGGTTAGACATACCATAGGAACAAGCTATTACCAGATTCTCACCAAGCGGCAAAGAAGCCAGTTTTCCTGCTGACTCTTTAGAGATTAGCAAGGTTAACACTGCTAATGTTAACCTTGCTGCGGTGGGCGTTAGCCCTCCCTTAACAGGCAGGTTTAAACTGGTGCTACCCCTAACTAGTTTAGTTATCAGGGGATTCTGTTGCTGAACTTTCCCTGTGATGTGGGGATAAGCCATCCAGCCTGTTAGCACCTTACAAGGTGATGAGGGTTATGCGTCAGACCCGGTGTGAATGTGCCCAGGTATTAACTCTGTTCCCATGTCTTTCCAGGAGTCCAGACTGGGAAGTGTAGGGAATACTCCCCCTCTGTCAAAACCTGTGAGATCTATGCTTGGTGTCCTGTGGAGAATGACACAAATTTACCCAAGTGAGTGCTGTCTGTTGCCACTGATGGGCAGGCTGGCGGCCCGTGTGGTCCTGAACCGGAGGGATGGTCTCTGGGCAGTGGCTCTTACTGTGTGGTCCAGTCGTGGAAGTTTGGAAACCACGGCTGAAGGGGACTTTGGCGCCATTGTAGTGATGTCAGAAAGCAGGAATGGGGGAGAGCTGAGAGCAGTCACTGCCTACTGAAAAGAACGCTCAGTTAAGCCTTGCAGCATCTCAGATCTGTCTGGCACAGGGTGTCACCTGCCAACACAGTGGGATGCTTCCTCTACTTGGATGAGTAACACGGAAAGCAATGGCTGACACTCGCTTCCAGCCGGGTGAGGGTCCTGGCTGACATCTGAGGCACTGCACTAAAGAGACTAGCGTAGCCATGGGAGCATGGGAAGCCGCCCTAAGTACAAACCTGCTGAGACCTCAGAATTACATATTTGGGGGCTGTAACGCATGCTAGTCCGGCTACTCTACAGTTTTAGCATACTCAGTCAATGAGAGCTACCACAAGTACGTTAGCTCAGGTGGGAAATCACATTCCTAGCTCATAAGTGTGGAGTTGCATACTGGCCACTTCCCAATTTTAGCTTGCGGGATCTGTCCAGTGCACTCTTCTGCCAGAAAATTGAATACTAATACATCCCCCTAGGTAGACTATGGAGTCTAATCCAGTGCTCCTAGAAAAGTAAACCAGGAGTCAAACTCCTGACACCTATGATCCCCTATTTCACTCCCATACCCTCTGTCTAGCTTTATAATGTGCACATTGCTATAGGAACTTTGGGCAAGGGCCTTAACTCCTCTGTCTCATTTTTCCCTACCAGTAAGGTAAGGTGTAACTTACCTGCCTAACAAGGGTGTTGGATAACTGGCTTCCCAAAGCTGCTGTACAAGGACACGGCAAAGTTGAATGTTTTTAATCTTCCAATTGTTTCATAGGCCGGCTTTCCTAAAGGATGCTGAGAACTTCACCATTTTGGTGAAGAACAATATCTGGTATCCCAAGTTCAACTTCACCAGGTAAGCATCCCATAAAGGTGCTGGTGTGATCACCTGGCTAGTACTTCTCTGCTGACCGGGTGTGGAGAAGCTCAGTGAGCTGTGGGCTGGGACGGAGGAGGATGTGCAGGGCTGCTGTAACCCGTCTCTTGTCTCTTCTGCCGTGCTGCTTCAGGCGAAATATTCTGCCCTCTATCAGTACCGCTTACCTCAAGACCTGCATTTACGACCCTAAAACGGATCCCTTCTGCCCAATCTTCCGAGTCCATCAAATAGTTGAAGCTGCAGGACAGAATTTTCAAGAGATGGCTGTTGAGGTATGTGGAAATTTGTCCTCACGTAGGCCAGATCCACACTATACACTTACATGGGTATGTCACTCAGTTATCCACCCCCCTGAGCGATGCAGTTATACTGACCTGACCCCCGGGGGCGACAGTGCTCTGTTGATGGCAGGGCTTCTCCCCCCGACATAGCTACCGCGTCTCACAGCGGTGGATTAACTTTGCCGATGGGAGACGCACTCCTGAAGTGCTACAGCGGCTCAGCTGCCATGTTCAAAGTGTAGACCTGCCCTTTCGTGTGTGTTCAATGAAAGGACACAGCAAAGGAACAGAAGCTGCCATTATGCAGCCTCTTCAGCTGCCTCAGAACATAAAACTTGCTCATGCTGCCAGCCATCTAACCCGTAGTAAAATGGCTGCTGGTTTTTTCCCAGGGCCATAGGGAATATTTTAACTTTATTTTGTAAATATTTAACTTCCCTTCTGTTTGTCTTGCCTGGCACTCAGGAAAACACTTATGTAGTATTCTGAACAAAGTCTCATTCAGCATAGGTGAAGTACAGCTGGTAAACAATTCAGCTGGCCTATGGGACTGTACACCACTTACAGGGGAAAGGGTTTGTGTGCCTGAGACAGAGTTCTAAAGTCTTGCATTTTCCATGAAAGACGCCATGTAGAAGTAGTTGTTGGTTGGTTTTAATTAATTGGCTCTTGGTGCCTCTTACTGATGACTTTTTTTATAGGCTGGACAGTAGCAGCTTATTCTATGGGTAGGAAGTTGGGGACATGCAATTCAGGGGTGATGTGTAAGTTTCACATTGGCAAATGTGTGAGCTTAAGTCTACTTAGGTATCTGCAGTGGGATGAGAAGAAATTCTTGGTGTCTCCAGAAACCAGATATGCTCTTCCCTAACCTAGTGTGTCCTGGTCAACGTGAAGAAATCCTTTCGATAGGTTGGCCAGCAATTTTAAGCTACCCCCCCGATACATTATTTTTGTGTGCGCCTTTTTGTTTGTGCTGTGCAGGGTGGAGTAATGGGGGTGCAAATCAACTGGAACTGTGACCTTGACAAACCTACTTCTTATTGTGTGCCAAAGTACACCTTCCGACGCCTTGACAACAAAGATTCTGACCACACGGTCTCACCTGGATATAATTTCAGGTACGCGATTGAGTAACGGAGTCTGTGGTGTCATCATGGCTCACTCCACATTATTAGTACAACTACGTGGGTTCTTGAGAGCCAGGTGGTGATGTTCGTTCTTCCCCAGTTAATGTCATGATCTAGCTACCAAAAACCAATTTGTCTTATGACCACCTACGAGTCTCGTTTATCGTGGACCAGATCCTAGCTGCTATAAATCATTCTGCTGAGGTCAGTGGAGATACAGTGACTTCAGTGGCTGGGTCAGAGCCAGCTTAACAGGCATTGAATCATGTCTGTAGCAGTGCAGCCTCTTAAAATCTGGGCAGCCGTCCCACCATCTTTCATAGGAGGTTAGAGGATCTGGATGTGGGGCAATGAACTTTGGCATCCCCTATTATTTAGTTTGGGTGCAGAGAGAACTAGCCCACCAGACGATGTAGGTACAGCTAGTTAGATGACAGTGTTTCACTCTGGTTATAAGATGACAACCGAGGCTAAGGGCTCCTAGTGTAGACCTAGCTGATATAGCTATGACACTATACTGGCAAAGCACTCCTAGTGGGGATGCAACCAGGAGAGGTCATGATATAAAAAAACCCCCCAAACTGTGGCTTGTTTTGGCTGCTTCTCCCTCCATTTTGCCAGTATAGCAGCATCTACACCAGGGATTTTTAGCAGTACAGCTCGATCAATGAGACCACACCCCTAGAGCTGGCTGGAAGGCCAGCTTAAACCACCAGCAAGAGCAGAGTCTGGCTGCCTGCCGTAGCTACAGCACTAACCATAATGTGTATTGGTTCAAGTTGTGTCCACTATGTCACTGAGATTCCAAAACACTCCAGCTAGCGTAGAGGGCGTATCTGGTAGAACTTGAAAACTTGAGAATCTTAAATTCTGATAGATGGTCGACTACCTAAAGAATATAATGTGACAGCCTGAAAGCTAAGACTCTTTATGTCGAGATTCTCATGTAAACAGAAGACAGAGTGCTTCATCCAAAGTCTATCACTGGAGTCTGCTTTGCTGTGGAAAGCTAATAAGTGAGAACAAATACTAAAGCCTGCAGGCCTCTACATCTAGCAAACCCTAAAGGCTGTCAAGACCGATTACACTAGCCTATTTGATTAGAACATGCTGGTCTAACTATGTGTGTGTAAACTGCTTCTAAATTTGGCCATTGACACTTACCATTGTATGTGCTTATTATGAAAAGAAGGTGTAGCCAAATAGCAGTCATTCCTCTTCTCTTCCATCCTTTCTTCTCTTTCCACTTGAAGCAGCAAATCACATGGCACAGTAAGTCTGATCTCCCTCTTTTTCCCCTATTAAATGTCTGCATGCAAGTAGTGTTGCATGAGCTAAGAAAATGACTTTTGTGAGTGCAACCTTGTAGCTCCAAGTACTATCACTAAGCAAGTCTCATTTAAGTTTGAAGTATTATCTGTTCCCTTTGACATATCACACACCTGCAAAAATCCTCTGTTCCTCCCACATCAGACTGTACAGCTTGGTGGATCCTTTGGGTGACTCTGCTATAAATCTATAAACTAAAACCCTCTTGATATTTTCACTCCCACTTTGTGCTATTGGAAACTAAATTACTCATCTGAAATGCTCTGACTGCAGCAAGAGGTATCCAAGGTTGGTTATAAAGAGCAGTAGCCACCAAAAGAAATCCAGGAAAGTGACTAGTAGGAACCTAATTTTTGCTGTCTTGCTTAACTTCACCATCTCATGTGGATTTCCCCTCTTCCATTCCTTCTGTGCTTCTGAACTCTTCCAAACCCAGCTCTTCTTAATCCAGCCACTGACTACTTCTGTCTAAGACTCTCTTGACTTCTCCTTGATGGATATTGCATGACATGTGTAATTGTGAAGAGTGCATTTTTGGTACTTGTAATAATACAAGCTCATCTGTTTATTTTCCAGTATGAATAAAATAATGGTAACCGTGGGATCATGGGTGGAACAGAAAGTAACCCCTAACTTTTTTTTAAGTCTCTAAAACATTTGTTCCTCAGGTTTGCAAAATACTACAAGGATGCAAGTGGCACTGACTCACGGACACTAATTAAGGCTTACGGCATCCGTTTTGATATCATGGTGTTTGGAAAGGTAGCTTTTTGTTTCTTGAGCAGTCTCATGGCTGACTCCTTTATTAGCTTCTAAATGTTTTCAAAGTCTGCAAAAATGCTTATGACTGTCACTTTGTGTCTCTTTTAGGCAGGAAAATTTAATATAATTCCTACAATGATTAACATTGGCTCTGGGCTGGCACTATTTGGCGTGGTAAGTTACATGCTCTTTGAGACAGACTTTTCAACTACGATCTGTTTGCCTTGAAGTAAGAACAGTTACAAGATCTCTTTGATCTCAACTAGGCAACAGTCCTGTGTGACATTGTGGTTCTGTACTTCATGAAGAAGAGATATTACTACAGAGAGAAGAAATACAAATATGTAGAAGACTATGAACTGGTAAGCAGCATGGCTGTGTGTGGTTAGAGTCATAGTTGCAGCCAAGTTTCCTTCTCTCTCCCCCGATGTTGTGGCTTGGCCATGGGTACATGGAAATGATTATCTGCAGCCAGGTGACCACTAAGATGGCTCTATCCAGATCCCAAAGGCAGAGTTTCATAGATGAAGGACAGGAGAAGGACTTCTCAAAGGGGCCAGTTTTATTTATTGGTGGAACCCAAGCCCCTAAGAACTAGTGTCTGTCCTCCATGAAACATGATCTTGTTCCTGATGCAGGGGTGGGAAAAATTTCAATCTGTTCTCACTGTATTTCAGTCCTGACCAGTAATCACAGGCACCTGCATCGTGTGAGTAGATGTTGGGGGTAAAGACTAATGCTCATCTTCCCCAGATGTTTCCACTGGTGACCCTAAGTGTGATCCCACTCTGAAAAGTGACTTTTAAAAAAAGCTCTGCCTCTTGATCTGAACTCACAGGTCAAAGTGTCTGTTTGCCACTGACATAAGCTTCCTATCTGCCAGCACCACAAACAATTCTGGGATCGAGATGTGAGGCGGGGCTGTACCTAGAATCTCTTTTCCAAGAGTACGTCTGCCCTCTGCTGCCTCCTGATCTTCAACAGGGCTTCACACCGGCTGTTAAGGGCAGGATTTTTGCCCTGCAGTTTACATTTGGTTGGCAATGTTTATGCATGAGCTGGACTCACCTGTGAATAGCCACAAATTAATTATCCTTTATTTAATACACGCAGGGAGCAGATTTCTTGTGGGAAGTTTCCTTTTCTGGCTGAGTAGATCAAGGCAGGATTCCAGTGCTTTTCTCCAGAAGTGAGATGCTAGTGCCCTACCCTCACCTAAGGTCTGCCCATTTTGCCCTCATTGTAAGTGTAATGACCATGTACCTTCTGTCCTTTTAAAGGGACCCAGCGAGACCTATGGAACACAGTCCTGACAGTGGTGGTGCTGCAGCATCAACTGCCCGACATGAAGTGCTGCTGTGAATGTTGTTCTGCTTCATGGAGAGACAGTAAGATGATGCTGCAGGCTTCCCTTCCTGGAACAGGGTTAATCTGCATTCTCCAAGTGGAAAGAGAAACTTCCCTCATTACGCTAAGGCTGACAAAACCATCCATTCTCCTTCCACATCACTGACAAACTAGGGGAAGTTCTGAAGTTGTCTGAATTCTGGCCACAGTAAAAAAATGTAAAGATCAGGACTTGTATGCCAAACTTTCATGGAAATTGTCTCAAGCTAACAGCTGAGTAAGTCTCTCCTTCCCCCTTGTTTCTAGAGACTAACGTCCTGTATCCCCCTTATCCTCTAAAAAGCCCCGTGGAGGGGCTGGTCACCCAGAGCCTACCTCTTTGCTAGATGAGTGATATTAAGAGGGAGACGGGTAGCTGCCCTCCCTTGAGGTTACTTGGTGGTGGGAGAGCCAGGCCCTTCTTAAGGGGCAAGATCCGTTCCCCAGCTGGTCGCTCATCTTCCCCTCTGGCCTGGAGAGTATCAAACTACATCATGATGGCAATAAGATGCATTTCCTTAGGGTGACTGTAAGTCGACAGCTAACCTGCAGGTTACCCCTCAGTAGCTGAGTTTCAGGAGCCCAGAGTAGGAGGTGAAGCGCTCGCTTGGTCTCCTGCATTTGAGTAAGTGCCTGATGCATCTATAAAGAAGCTGCTGTTTTTCTGGTCCTCTTAAAATTCAGTGTTTGTAATAAAGGAAAAAGATGATGATCTGACAGCACTTCACCATGAGTGGAGATGCCAATCTTCCAAACACACAACTCAACTATAGTGAATAAACTTATCTTCTAAGTGATGTGATAAGAGAATCCATTCTAGAGTGAACCACTAAAGCCCTTGCAAAAGTAAGTGTGGTGTCTTGTCTTGGAAATGCTGCCGCTGAGGGCGGGGCCAGGGCCGAGCTGAAGTGTTCTCACCAGCTCGTGACACTGTTGGGAAAGCACTTTTCCTGTCTTGGTGCTGGGGAGGACGTGTACACAGCCTAGAGGACGGAGCAGACTCTACCCTCTCCAGCTGTGAACCGATGTGGCAGGGCTGGGGTGGGGGGGAAGAGAAATGCTTGGTGTAACTCACCCTTCCACCGCAGGATTGGTACGTGGTCCTACTAGTAGCCATGATCTACCCCGTGGACAGAGGCAAGGACCGGTGTCATTGCTTCCTTGTCCATGCTCCATAAGCTGCAGCCTGCCCCGTTCTCCTTCCCCTCAACACTTAACAGCCTAGCCACTGAATTTAGCTTAGTGACCTAGCTTAGATGGCCAGAGAATAGGGGCAGGGGGGGTTGAAAATCAGGCTTTTACAGGATGCAGAGGCTAGCAGTTAGCCCATCTTAAAGCTTGTCTGAAAATCACTACACCTCTTCCATTGCCATGGCTAGAACTACAGCTGGGCAATGGGGAGTTTTTACCGTGCAGACAGGCCTAAGCTCTGGTTTTTTGGCTCTTCACATAGTGCTGTCAGCAGGTGCTCTCAGCAGGCTGAATACTGCAGAAAAGGGAAGCGGTAGACTTAATATTTTCCCAGCTGGGGAAAAGTTTCCCCAGAAGAAGTGTCAGAAGTTGCCATCAATTAGCCCACAACCAGCCAAAAAAGGAGCAGTAGGGACAGTCTTGCTTTGGGAGGGCTGCTCTAATCTCTTCCGTGCAAGTTGCCTACTTACTGCTAAGCCTAGTCCACACTGAAGATTTTTTCCTACCATCTCATGCAACTTGCCTGAGACAGTCACACACAATGATTTAAACAAATGACAGCTGGTCTCTTCTAATACTCCCACCCTTGCTAACATGGGCATCTTGGTGTCTTCTCCTTGCCCTATTAAGAACTGTCCATCTCATTTAGCAGAATGAATGACCAAGATCACAGGCGTGCTAGCAGGTGTCTGCTGTTTCACTATTTCGCTCATGCAGGATACAGTTCTCTGGGGCAAGCAGAATAAAAGTTCTCCAACAAACAAGCTAAGGAGGGGGGGGTTGACTTTTGCAGGCTATTTATTTCAACTTGTACAGAGAAGCTTAAACATCTGTGGAAAAACATCTACATTTCTTTTATTAGTTAGTATAATTTAAGTGATAAATACACAGTATTTAAACTTTATACACTTGATGAAGTAAAATGCATAGTAAATAGAGAGAGAGGAATAAAACAAGCCATAGGCATTAAATAAACAGTATAAAAGTTAGCAAGATCACAGAACTTTGAAAAAACAGATTGCTTATCCAGTAGATAATAGGGAACCACCAACCAATAACAGCCTTACTGTGCAATTTCAGAGCCAGGTAGCTCCTCAGTCAGCAACAATATTTTGTTTTAAAGGAGTTTCAAGAGGAAAACTAGCCACAGCCCAGTTCAAAGGCACAGGTAAAAGGTTTACTTCACTACAGAAAAGATAGCTTGACTAGTAAAGGACAGTAGGTACAAAATTGAACAGATTTGTATATATTGTTTCTCTAACAGCTCATGCATTTAGATAACAGATCTTCCTCACACTTTGTACACTTCATACTTTGACAAGGAAGCCCACATAAAGCTTAATTCAGAAAAGTATATTGGGCAGGCTGCAGACTGTTACTCAGGCATGGAGTTAGGTATACCAGGAAAATAAATTCCTTGGGGAGTTTGCTTGAGGAAACACTTAGGTTTTTGGATGCTTAGGAGTCAATGTCCATAAATGACAAAGAGTCCTGTGGCACCTTAAAGACTAACTGAAATTTTTTCAGAGCATGAGCTTTCGTGGGCTAATACCCACTTCGTCGGATGCATGCAGTGGAAGTATCCAGGGGCAGGTATAAATAGGTAGGC